>SZWC01002695.1:113116-123528 GCA_023375785.1 Penium margaritaceum
GGCCGGCCAGCCGCCAGCCGCCGATCGCGGCCTCAGCCCGATCGGCGGCTGAGGGGCCACGAGGGCCTCGAGGGCGAGGCCTCGTGGCCTCGTGCCCTCGCCCCCCCTCGCCCTCCTTGCAAACGAGCAAGAGAGGATGAGGGATAGGGGGAGCGAGTGTGAGGTTGAAATAGCTGGCGCGAAATCGCCAGCGTGCCTCGCACGCGACGATTTTGTGCCAGAACGACAAAACGTAAATTGAAGTTCGTTTACGACGAAATTTGACATAAAACAAACGAAATAACTTGCGCGAACACACGAGTTCGAGGTAAAAACTCCCGGTTTGGGTCCCAAAACCAGGGGTTTGGTTAAAAATGGAAATGGGCCTCCGGAGACTTGAAATATTCGAGTCTCCCTGCTCTGGGTCGTTGATGACGATTGCCCCTCAGTCTTGCGAAGGGGGTAAACTGCTGACGCGGACTGAGAACGCCATTCTATGAACTCCGACGACGACTTCAGAGCAGGAGCTGGAGAATCGACCCATTAAAGTGGTTCTCAGAGCCAGACGACCCTCGCGACTAAGGGTTCGACGGAAACGGCGGCTACGTCACATATAAAACACCGTTGGCAGCTGCAAGCAGCAGCAGAAACGCCAGAAGGGACTACGACATCCATACTTCACGGATTGAAGCGCCGTAAAGTGCGTTGCAGAGCTGGAAAAAATTTCTACTTGGTGGAGCCACTTCCTTCTAGCGTCTCCATACTTCCAGGGGGCTAGGAGGATTTTTATGGGGCGGGTTGGGGAGTTCCCACCTCTAAAACCACAAAATCCTCCTCATTTTCAAGGCTCCTTCAAACCTCCTTCATCCAAAAACTGGGACAGCGTCCCTCCCCTAGCTGAGGGACTCTCACGGCCTGAGAGCACCCTTAAAAGAAGGAGGTTGATACCTTGAAGATTTTTTACGGCTCGCCAACGCCGCCGGCTGAAGGGAGACGCCGCCCAATAACGCGAGAGGAGTCAAGGAGCGTGAAGAGAAGACTAAGGAAGACAAGAAGACAAGAGGAAAACAAGAAGTGGAAGAAAGAGTGGTAGGCTTGGTAGGAATTGTTAGGATTCTCCTTGTCACTGTTTGTTTTTGCTTTGTGAGCGGCACTCACATTTCTCCTCATTTCATTGTCTTATAAATTTCTGTTTTCCTAGGCACTAGTCATTGCCAATCGCCGTGAGTCACGGCTTAGGAAGTCTAGTTCCCAAAACCAAGACCTTGTGCCGACGTGGCGGCCTAGGAAAATAGAAATTGAATTTACAATTGCCTCACCGATCGTGAGAGCAAGGAGTTTGTGGGAGGCGATTCCTCCTTAATGTTGTGGGGTGATCCTCACAACGATCTTCACGTGCTAGTTGCACAAGCAATGAGATGGCAAGTGCCTGACCGTCTAAGGCCAACAAGGGCAAGGTGGTGACGTTCTCACCACACGTCCTTGGCGGACTCCAAGTTTTGGGAGCCGCCGCCGCGAGCACGGTTGCCAACCCAAAGGCAACCGTACCGCCTAAGGCAACCGTGCCGCCTAAGGCAACCGCACCACCTAAGGCAACCGACGCCAACCTCGGCGACACCGAGAAGCGTGCGGAGGCCGCAAAGGTGCTCGACGAGCACGTCGACGCGCACATGGGCGACCCCCNGAGGCGATTCCTCCTTAATGTTGTGGGGTGATCCTCACAACGATCTTCACGTGCTAGTTGCACAAGCAATGAGATGGCAAGTGCCTGACCGTCTAAGGCCAACAAGGGCAAGGTGGTGACGTTCTCACCACACGTCCTTGGCGGACTCCAAGTTTTGGGAGCCGCCGCCGCGAGCACGGTTGCCAACCCAAAGGCAACCGTACCGCCTAAGGCACCCGTGCCGCCTAAGACAACCGTACCGCCTAAGGCAACCGTGCCGCCTAAGACAACCGACGCCAACCTCGGCGATACCAAGAAGTGTGCAGAGGCCGCAAAGGTGCTCGACGAGCACGTCGACGTGCACATGGACGACCCCCATGCGACGGACGACGCGATGGAGGAGGATCTTCCGGAGGAGGACCCCGACGAAGAGCACGACGCCGACGATGGCGAAGGCGACGAGGATCGCGACCATCGCCATCGTCGTGCGGCGAACTCGAGTCGATTTCTCGAGAAGGAAAAGGTGCACGCCGCATCGCCTGAAGCTGCCGACGGCAGCGAGACTGCCGAGAGCAGCAAGGGCGTTGAAAGCAGTCACACGGGAAGTTCCCACGAGAACGAGCCGGACGACGACGCCGGAAAGGCAATTTGCAATGGCCGTCGTAGGCTTGCGGAGATTGCTGCTGAGGCGGCAGGCCGACTCAAGATCACCACCGACGGTGGAGATACGCCACCACTTGGAGAAATGGGGGCAGACCCCCCTTCCTACGATGTGGCCGGAATGGGTCAGGACAGTGCCCACTCGAGCGTCGTCGCCGACGACACTCTCCTCCGAAAGGTGGGACTCCTTGGAGGCGTGTACGCGAACCGTACCCTCTTGTAGTGGGTAAGGGTGCACGGACAACGCGAGGCCCTAGAGGCTATCGCCGTTGCTCTGACGACATCAGAGCTCAACTTCGCGTTTGCCAACCTGCCGGCCCACGTCGGGTAGAGCATCACGGACCTTGACCGTGATCGCCAGCTGCAGCGCCTGGCCGCCCATGAGGCAAGCTGCCGATGCAATGACCTCGACAAGGCGTTGTAGAGCGTGACCCAGGTGCGGATGCAGCAGCAAACACAGCGTGCCGCAGCTGCGGATGCCACTGCCGGTGGCAGCGACGTCTTGCCTACCTCGACGAATTCGGGGTCGGTCATGAACACGTCCTTCCTCCATAGTGTGGAGATCTTCCGGAAGGGCGTGAAACAAACCGACTGGTTGAACCGCATGGAGCACGTTCTACATGTCTACAAGGCTCCACTCAGCCAGTGGAGCGACCTTGCCACGACGCGGCTTGAAGACAAGCTCTTCAAGTATGTGGTCAAGGAGTGGACTGCGCAGCAGCCACACCTCGAGTGGCAACCCATGCCGTGGGAGGCTTTCTGCGCGATCATGCGCAAGAAGTGCACCCAACATGAGGAGGCGCAGCGCGCCTTCCACAAGATCAAGGACTTTAGGCAGCTGGGCAGCTCGCTCGAATCCTACTTGAGCGAGTTCACTGCACTCGTGGAGGAAGCCGAAAGCTTCACCGAGGGCGATGGGACTCAGACGTTCAAGAACCTGGAGTACATGCTGCTGGAGTACTTGCGTGATGGTCTCGCCAGCGAGAAGCTGAAGGACAAGACCACCACGACAGCCATTGGCCAAGCTTGGACAAGCTAGAGGGTGTTGCGCGACTACATGAGCGAAGTGTATTCGGTGAAACCGAAGCACTACTCTGATGCACGGCCGAACGCGCGTGCACAGCAAGGTCGCGACATGCGCGTGGACGCTGTAGGGGCTGGTGGGTCAGCTGGACAGCAAGGCGGGGCCAAGGGCAAGCAGCTTACAAACCCTCCAGCCAAGAAGGCTGGTGGACACAAGGGTCCCAACAACAAGCGCAACCCCGAGAATGACGAGCTGCAGGCGGCGCGTGAGCGTCGCAACGCAGCCTTCCACGAAGGGCTCTGCCACAACTGCATGCAGCCGGGCCACTTTAGGGCTCAGTGCCCTAAGGCTGTTGGTGGTGGACAAGAGGCCGCGACGCTTGCTGTAGCAGCAGCACCTCGTGGGGATGGTGCAGGAGGAGGCCACGGACAAGGCCGTGGACAGGGTCGCGGTCGCGGCAATGGGCCCAGCCGTGGTAACGGACAGGGCCGTGGGACGGATTTTCCCCACCCCTCAGTGACGTCAGTGGGGACCACTCAGGGGTAAAACTGGATCACGAGTGTGAGCTCATGTTTTCAGACGGGGATGTTAAACAATTTGAGTTTTTGACGAGTTCAAATTTCTCTGTTGTTTTCTACCCTCTCATTGAACCTCATTCTGCACTTGCTGATCGACATTGCCCACTAAATCTTGCATCACCAGACGAGATGCATGACCGAACCTACTTAGTGGTGGTGACACCAACCAATGTACAAGAGTTGTGTAACACAGTGATTGAAGCAAACGCCCTCAAAGCGATGAGTTCAATCACATTCGCAGTGCCTTTGGTTGACGATTTCGACCTAGTGAAATTTAAAGACTGAAAGGTGCTGGCCGAATTCACACGTGCTCACAAGATGTGGACTCGAGTAGGTGAATCATGGGAGTTGCTGCATCTGCCGTCTAGATTCCGTGTTTATCACAAACTCGGCTTGCCATCGTCGAGCCTGTTCACTCAGAAGAGTGGAGGTAACATGATGATGCAGTTCAAAGGCCACCTAGCTGGTGCCCCTGTGAACGTACTTGCCAACACTGGAGGCGATGACTCCTTTGTTAGCCTTGGCTTTACCCGACAGGTTGGCTTGAAGTACGAGCCATCGAATGGCGCAGTTTTCGTCGGTGACAACCGTACGGTACCCATGATCGGTACCTGTAAAGCGAAGATTTGCATTCAAGGGTACACACAGAGTGTCACGTTGAAGGTACTCAACCTTCTTGACCCGTTTGACATGGTGCTAGCTCTAATGTGCTTTGAATCAAAGCGTTTGATCCTCCGAAAAGGACAACGCCGCTTTACGTTGATTCCGAGTACGGAATTATCACCGACCCGACTCAAAGTCCATGCTAGCTTGTCTGCAATGTAGGTCAAGAGACGTATTCGACAAGGTTGTCGATACTTCTTGGCTCAGCTGCAGAAAGTGGAGGACGACGTGACGGAAGACACGCCACAAGAGATCAGATCTCTATTGGAGGAGTTCTCGGATGTATTCCAAGACCCACCGGCTGGACTTCCACCAAAAAGACACATGGGCCACACGATTCCGCTGCAACCGGAGGCGACTCCTCCATTCAGACCCATGTATCGCCTTAGCCTAGCGAAAAGGCGAGAGGCCGAACGCCAAATCGAAGAGTACCTTGCAAAAGGGTGGATCGAGCCCAGTAGCTCACCGTACGGTGCGCCGGTCCTTTTTGTGAACAAGAAGGACGGTGGTTTACGCATGTGCGTGGATTACGAGGCGTTAAACAAGCTGACGGTGAAAAATCGATTCCCCTTATCGCGGATTGAGGACCTTTTTGACCAACTCCAAGGCGCAAAAGTATTTTCGTCCTTGGATTTGTCTCAAGGGTACCATCAAATCCGCATCACGGAAGATGGTGTGCCCAAAACCTTGTTTCGAACGCACATGGGACATTATCAGTTCCGAGTGTTATGCTTTGGGCTTACAAATGCCCCGGCAACCTTCGAAGGAGAAATGAACCGAATGTTCGCCAAGCAACTCGGACAGTTTGTCTTGGTTTACCTGGACGACATCCTGGTTTTCTCCAAATCAATGGAAGAGCACATAGAACATCTGCGCAAAGTTCTCGCGATCCTTCGGGAACAGAAGTTCTATGCGAAAGTGAGCAAGTGCAAGTTTGCACAAGATGAGCTCGAATACCTTGGACACATCGTCGGCAAGGACGGCATCCGTGTCGACCCACGAAAAGTCCAAGGCGTTGTGGACTGGCCACGCCCCGAAAATGTTGGGCAGATTCGGTCTTTCCTCGGCCTTGCAAACTACTTTCGACGGTTTATGCAAGGGTATTCGACCCTGGTAGCACCACTAACCAGGCTCACGCGAAAAGACATTCATTGGGAATGGACATCTGATTGCGAGAACGCTTTTCTCAAGGTCAAAGAGCTTCTCTCCACGACGCCTGTCCTAGCTCTTCTGGATCCATCGCAACCGTGGGAGGTTCGATGTGATGCGTCGGCAGTAGCACTTGGAGCCGTCCTCATGCAGAACGGTCACCTAGTTGCGTATGAGAACCGGAAGCTCATCCCCGCGGAAACGCAGTACACGACTGGGGATCAAGAGCTCCTTGCGGTAGTACACGCTTTCAAGATGTGGCGTTGCTACCTCGAGGGTGCTGAAGGGGGTGTGACGGTAGTGACCGACCATAATCCATTGGTGTTTTTCCAAACGCAACCGAACCTGTCAAGACGACAAGCGCGTTGGAGCGAATACCTGAGTCGATTCTTGTTCACTTGGGAACATCGGCCAGGACGCATCAATGTGGCCGATCCACTAAGCTGACAGCCTGTGGAAATTAAAGCAACCACCGAGGTCAGTGGGTGCTTTATGGCCATTGCAAGAGCAACCGTACAACCACCAGATCCCCCTGCACCTCTGCGGCAACCACCACGAGAGATTATCCATTACAACGGTTTTGTAAACAGGATCCGGATAGGATACTGTGTGGATTCTTGGTTCCAAGACTCTCAAAATCTGGACAAGTACGGCTTGGTGGAGGCCGCAAGAATATTCTCGCACCGAGAACAAGTTGTGCCAAACTCGGGAGACCTTCGAGCAAATGTTATCTCCCAGTTCCACGACCCGCCGGTCGCAGGTCATGTGGGACCCCGAAAGACCGGACAGGCACTCTCGGACCACTATTGGTGGCCAGGGTGGAGTGTCGATGTCCGTAAGTATTGCATGACATGCGACCCATGTCTTCGAAATAAGGCTAGTAACAAGAAGCCTGCTGGACTCCTCCAGCAGCTTCCCATTCCCGGGACTCCATGGAAGTGCATCAGCATGGACTTCATTACTCGTCTTCCGGACACGGCCCGTGGCCACGATGCAATACTAGTGGTTGTGAATATTTTGACGAAGATGACACACTTCATTCCTACAACCACTGACGTGAACGCAGAAGAGACCGCTCATCTCTTCTTTGAGGGTGTCGTAAAGTACCACGGCTTGCCGGTGCGCATTATCTCCGGTCGAGATCGAACATTTGCTAGTACGTTCTGGCAAAAGATGCACGAGTACTTCGGTAGTGAGCCACAAATGTCGAGAGTATTTCACCCTCAAACTCACGGACAAACAGAGCACATGAATCGCACTCTGGAGCAGATGCTCCGCATGTACGTGGACCCTGCCATGCATGATTGGGAAGAATTCCTAGCACCGGCAGAGTTTGCTGTGAACAACTCGATGAACGAGTCCACACAGTTCACACCGTTCCTGTTGAATAGTGGTCGACATCCAGTGGTACCCTCTTCATTGGTGAAGAGTGGGAGTACAGGAGGGCAGGTTTCTTCCGCTCAAGCCTTTGCCGAGCACATCGACTCCTTGTTACAGGAGGCGAAGGGTCACCTTCAAGCAGCTCGGCAGCGACAAAAGGCATATGCCGACAAAGGTCACCGGGAGGTTTCGTTTGACATCGGTGACAAAGTGCTGCTTAGCACTACAAACCTTCGGCTGAAGTCGCCAGGGGCAAGAAAACTTCTACCGAAGTGGATTGGGCCGTTTCCCATTGTGGCACGCATCGGGCCAGTGGCATACCGATTGCTACTTCCGCCGAGGATGAAGATACATGACGTGTTTCATGTGAGCCTGCTGGCTCCATACACGGCAGAAGGAACCGTTCAGCCACCGCCAGGAGTCCTGGCTGCCGACGGCCAATACGCGGTCCTTCGCCTACTCCAGTACCGAGAGCGTACTCTTCGGTCGCGCGTTGTCAGAGAGTACCTCGTTCATTGGGCCGATTGCAGACCTGGACATAATTCATGGGAGCCCGAATCTCGGTTGCCCACAAGGGTGGTCAACTAGTGCTGGAGCGAGCTTGCAGCTCGTACAGATCGACGCGTGGCAGGAGGTACCACTTGAACGCGGAAAAAGTGCACAACATTCTCACAGGGCAGCATTCATGGACAGCGACCATAGGAGGTTGGGGACGCCCAACATGGTTGTCGCGCGGACGCTCCAGCCTAAAGGGGGGAGGCCGCTAGCCGTGCTGACCTACAAGCTGCAGCTTAGGTCTAAGTACCATGCACGTGTTCATGTTTAGCTGGTGATTGAAATTATTGATTTTCTTTCACAATGTTGACGACTCATTGACTGACAATCCTACTTGTTGTTCATGAACCGGGATGGTTCATAATAAGTGGGGAGGAATGTAGCGGGAGGGCCGGTTCGGCCCTCCCTCCTCGCTGAAGCGAGGGGTCGTTGCGCACCACCCCTCGTGTCAGCGAGGGCTGGCCGGCGGCCAGCAATTCGCTGGCCGTCGGCCAGCTCGCTGCCGGCCGGCTGGAAGGCCGGCAGCCGGCCAAGTGACCGGCCGGCCACCGGCTGGCCAGCCGCCATCCGCAGATCGCGGCCTCAGCCCGATCGGCGGTTGTGGGGCCACGAGGGCCTCGAGGGCGTGGCCTCGTGCCCTCTCCCCCCTCACCCTCCTTGCAAGCGAGCAAGAGAGGACGAGGGATAGGAGGAGCGAGGGTGAGGTTGAAATAGCTGGCGCGAAATCGCCAGCGTGCCTCGCACGCGACGATTTCGCGCCAGAACGACAAAACGTAAATCGAAGTTCGTTTATGACGAACTTCGACATAAAACAAACGAAATAACTCGTGCGAACACACGAGTTCGAGGTAAAAACTCCCGGTTTGGGTCCCAAAACCAGGGGTTTGGTTAAAAACGGAAATGGGCCTCCGGAGACTCGAAACATTCGAGTCTCCCTGTTGACCAATGTCCCGATCTCTGCCTCGCTTATGTTTAGACGTGATTGGCTTCCGTGTGGCTTCCAAGCGATGTTCATGCTAACGAACACTTCTTTTGCGGTTAACTCTTGTTTAGACTTTTCTTGGTGTTTCTCACATGCCCAAGGCCGGGCGCTTCTATGGGGGTGAACCGACGGTTTGATGTTGATTTTGATTGTAGGGTTCGATCGATTTCGCGGTCGAAAGCTGATTCTTTAGTGCTTCTGCGAGCACGAGGGAACCGGCTCGAATCAGCGGGACCTGTGATCCTTTCCCGTCAATATCGCGCTTCTTGACCTCCGAAGTCGATGGACTTCCAACCTGATTTTTCGGGCGGCAGTTGACATCGATAGCCGTCACTCTGCATCGCGCCGATGGAAGCATCCGCGAAGCAGCTCTTCGACGACTAGGAACTTCGCGGCCTCTCGAAATTTATTTAGAATTATAAATGTGCAAAAGTATACGAACACTGTCGATGTCCTCGATCGTTACTGGAAACTAGTTTTCGTAGACGTTTTTAACTGAACGTCCTTATCCCAGGCATTTCCTCTGATTCTCTCCTCTTCCGCATGTAGGACGTTACCCAGACGTTGGGAGCGACGACACGTAGGCGAAACCGGGGGTGAAATCAGTAGAAATCGGCGGTAAAGGATTGATTCTTCGACTGATTGTACAAACTGGAATTGGCGCAGTCGCGAGCGCATGCGAGCTCTCGTCGGCCACTTCGTCACGCCGCGTCCCGCCAGTCCACCCAAGAATCAAAATCAAAATCAGAGTGTCGGTTCACCCCCTATGTGTGTTGCATGGTGTGTATTGCAATCCACTGTTTCGAGTGTCCTTATTCGCACCTTTATCCTCCTCGTCTAACTTGGTGCATGTTGCTCGCTCTCTCACCCCTGCTCATGCTCTTGTACATTATGAAACATGATGAAATGTCACAAACATGAATAAATGTAGATGCACAAGAAGCACATAAAGCGGTCTGCACTGAGAGAGATTACACTAGGTTGCCAAACACAAGTGCGACAAAGTGGAAGGGGACGAGGGGGAGGGAAGCAATGTTGGGCCCTGCGTTGCCCTTGTGATTTCTTCGGATGTACTTTGTCCCATGAGAGAGGGTCAGCAAGAAAAGATCCATTCATCTTCAGAAATAAACAGGTTATTCAATCTATTTGTTCACATCTTTTTTTTGGGAGTTGCTGGAGTCGAAATAACCCCTGGCACACAGATCTGAGTCCTCTCCGCGAGTCTGGCGTTCAGGCACTGGAAATTTCCGTTGAGTGATGCAAGTTGGGCTGCTCCACCACGAAAGTAACGAGCAAGGATCCCCTCACACGTGTCAAACACACGCACTCGGATCCGCCGGTTGGGCAGTGGGCATGGCGGCAAGCCAGTCAGATTCGCTGCGACGCAGACTTGCATCTGCGTCCAAAGCGGAGGGGTCACAGATTGCGGGAAATCAGCTGCGATACTGACACATCCTCCCGACCTTCTGATGTTCTCCTGGACTTCACCACTACTCTTTGACACAGAGGAGAGCAGGAGTTTGGAAGGAAGGCATCTAGGGGTTTGAGGCAGTGAGCGAGATAAGACCTAGAGCACAAAATGCTACGCTCTTGCAACGAAGGACAAACCGGTCCTTGGCGTCCCAGAAGTGAGTCATTTTTTGCAGTCTGGGAATGCTGTATGTTGAACTGGATGTGTACCAAACAAACATATTGGGAATTTCCGCAGATGACTCCATACCTCGTTTCCTATCCACAACAGCAAAATGACAAACAGGTTTTTGAAGGGGAAAGAGGGGG
>SZWC01002695.1:145778-159967 GCA_023375785.1 Penium margaritaceum
CCCACACCCACGCCCACACCCACGCCCACACCCACGCCCACACCCACGCCCTCCCGCCCGCCCGCCCACACCCACGCCCGCCCGCCCGCCCGCCCGCACTCCCGCAGAACACTGAAGAGCAGCGCCGGCTGGAGCATGGAAGCGTGTGAGGCGTGGGGTGGCGGTGACAGCCGTGGCTGCTGACGGCGTGGGGCATCGGTGAGTTACGAACTCTCATCGGCCCCGTCAAATGAGTGCGCGAAGGAAGCCTTGCCAGCAATGCAGCCAGCGGATCTGCCCGACTTGCTTCGGAGAAAATGACAGGGCAGAGCGGGTGGAGACGAAGCGAGAGGATTGCGCCAAACGCACCGAGCATTTGTTTGGAGAAGGCGCCGGAGGGACCGCTCTGGCGAACAGAGAGGAAATCGGAGAGAAAGACGAGGGCCAGCAAGGCGCAGACGTGCACCGCACGGCCGCCAGCGCCCGCCATTACAAACTGTGGTGCCCTCGACTCGCATACCGACTACGGACGCGTAGGGAGCACAGAGCCCGTTCAGGTTCAGTCCCCCACGTTTCCTGCCGGGCCCACCTCACGGCTCCTTGCAAGGCCCACGGAATGGCGACTTGCCATGCGGCCCTCCCTTGCCTCCTCCAGGAGGTGGAGGCTTGGGCCCCGAACCGGAATAGTTTTTAACTAACCTTGAGGGAGGGAAAGACCGAGATGCGAAGTCACGAAGTCATGCGAGCCTGTATCGAAAACTTGCGATTGCGCCTTTTCAGTGGCGATGGTCGCGAATCGTTTTACCGCTTTTCCCTATATCGATGAAGAAATCTATGCCTACGTGGCACTCACATCCTTGAATTTTATCGATGTGAAAGTTTTGTAACTAGATTTTCAGAGGTTTGGCAACTATCTTTTTAACTATCACCGGTCTGTCGACACCGACTCAATTCGAGCTAATGAACGGCAGCGATGAGGGCATCTCCTTCAGCTTCGAGTGCATGAATTTTGTGTGCTTGACTCTCGAAGGGCAAACTGCGCTTCGGCCAACCGAGCACGCGGTCCCGTGGCCGAGTCGCACTCGGAGGCCTACATCACTGGTCCACGTCAATGTTTTACACGTCATTGATTGGAACTATGGCTAGTAAACGGCAAATGCTGGAAATGGCGGAAAATATAGCTCCTCTGAAAAGGCTGGCCAATCATCGATGAGCTCTACCGCGCAAATCGAGCTCATCAATGATTGGTTCTAACGATCCCGTATTCGCGCGAATAACCGATCGATAGATTTAAACGATTCCGGTTCGGGGCCTTGAGAGGAGGTGGCAGGAGGTCCAGCGCATCCAAGCGTCCACGCAAGCACACCCTCCCGCGTGACGCCGCGGCATGAGCCCTCGCAACTTGGCGGCCAATGAAGGCCGTTCGCGCGTGGCGCACCAAGGGATATCTTACGCTTCAAATCGTTTCTCTTGCATTTAAAAGAAACAACCTTATAGTTAGAATCGCCTCAGCCTCCACCACATAAGGTTCTTAAACTCTTTGACACGTATTTGCGTTATCTCTATCAAAACTTTCCTACTTCGGTCTTGTGATTTCTACGATTTTCACATTGACATTGTGCAAGCCACCTCTATTAAATGAAACTCCTTTTCTTCCTCCTAACCCTCTTGGTGGGTTCTCCATCGAATTTCTCATTCTCCAACATTGGTTTGAAATTGCCTCACATAAAGGGCACTGCTTGCACATCAATCAAACACTCAACATGGAACGTGTCTTGAACTTTAACACTCAACATGACTGGAATGCAACAATTAGAAGATTAAAAAATGTGGCATTATTAATCTTGCATTCATTGTACGAATAGGTGAAAGATGCAAAGCAAAATTACACAGCCACGATAACACAAATAAAACACCGTCAGGGTCTTCGGCACACAACAAGCATGGTGGAAGTAAATTCAATGTCATAATACAACCATCAAATCTAGTCAAGACGTTGAGAGGTTCCAAGAATATGTAGGTTGCATCCTTATCAAGATTCAAAATTTGTGAGATGTCAAACATATGGTACCAAAACATGAATATCGATTGCAACACTAACTACAAGGATTTTTCTTGAAGGTAGTCAGGGTTTCCAAAAACTTCTCGAACAAAACACATTTGTCCAAGGATTTTTGCGTACATCCCCTAGGAAAGTTTCCATTCAAATTTAGAAGTTGACTTGCGATGCGAAGTAAATGTAAGACCAAGATTACACATGTACATGGTTCACGAGCGAATACATTTCTAGAACGTAATACTTCACCATATTACACACAAAATCCCAATGCAAATTTTTTCAATGGCCATTGAAAACAAAAATAGTTTTTTTATTGAAAATTTTGCATCCAAGACGTTTCCATGGGGTTTCCAAATATTCTATGAAACATTATGAGCTTGCCAATTCAGAATGAGTTTAGTTTCCTTTCCAACAGCATGGTGTCCGGAGATGTCTTCCATCATACAACATGCATCTTCTTTCACTACGATGGGTGATGGTAAGGGTATGCATCCTCCTGAAATACACCCTAAAGGGAATTTGGTATGGCAAGAGACATTTATGATAGAAATGAATGGGTATGTTCTTAGGTAAGTAAATCTTAGCGAATAAATGTGTTCACAATTATTCAATTGTGGCTAGGACAGGCCACTTAGACTAAAACAATATGAGATTTATCCTCGTAAATTTGAAAAACTTGTTCAACTAGCTCAAAATCTGGTGTTCTTCTAATGACTACAACTTACTCCAATTTTCTCACTTCATTCCTCACAAAATCTCATTCTTTGTGATAATGCTTCACACATTCCACTATTGTATCAAATTATGGTATTATATATTTTTATACTACTTGTGGTGTTCAAGGAAATTATTTTTTATGGACTCTTCAGTTTAAAAAATTACATAATAATTTCCTTATCATTCGAGGAAACTATCACGGTTATTAAAATAATGAAGGACATGCTTTTAATATCATGTCTAAAAATCAATACAAAATACCTCACAAAAATACATCTTAACTTCACACGCATGTCAAAATCTTTCTTAACCTCAAGATGGAAGATTCTCAGTAGTGAGGTGTGCTCTCCTATCATAACCGACTTGTGATCCTCACACTTGATGGCAAGACGAACTTCAAACTCAAACACCATGGTTCACTAGTAGTCATATTTTTCCACCTCAAAAACAATATTATTCACAAGGATCAAACGCACCAATCAAGCGACAAGTATCTTGGAAACAATTTTTACATTTCCATAGATTTCTCGACACATTGAGCCACTCCTACAAGAAGTTGTAGAAATATAAGCTCTAACATTAAAGATAAGGTATCCGACATGTGACCATGGAAACAATGAGCAATAAGATTTCATGCAATCATGTAAGCCACGAGTTAATAAATCCAAGGAAGAAATCAAAGTGAACATTTTAGGAAGAAAACGGCATTTGACTCGTGTGAAGAATCATTTAATATAACTGAGGTAATGAGATGTAGAAATTGAGAGATGCATACAATTCATTAGAGTAATCATAGCCATATGCATGAAGTTGGTATAATTAAAACCTGCAAAGCACTACCTCGGCTAACAAAATGCCACGAAGAACGTGGCATTTTTCTGCACATTCAAGAGGGACGAGAAAATAGAATCAAGACAAGTGAAGAAAACAAAAGCCTAATTTGGCATAACAATTACCATACTTGCAATGATTGTGGTGCGATTTACATAAATCATCCTAGATTCAGAATGGGTTTTTCCAACAACTGTTTCAAAGGAAAACATTTGTTATATTACACGAGAAATCATATGCATGTGAAGTTAGGCATCAAAGATCCAAATAAATAAGGCCTAATCAATTAGCAAAAAAATACTTATGGTGAATGAACAAGGTAAGAAGATGCTTGATGACGTACTTCTCAAGGCATAAGCATCATCACACAAGGCCCTTGTGTGATTTTTTCACATCCTTTGTCATTTTGAGCCCTTTTGTTATTGTAATGAGAACAAAACTAAATACATGCACATGTTTGTGTGTAGTAAATTTTAAACTAAAATCTTCATAAAACCGTGAATACTCCATTGCCATTTGATCTTCACATAACACAGAAATTTATTCTATGACAAATTCATTAATACACTTTTACGTTCATTTTCTCCCATAAGAATGAAATTTCAAAATTCTTCATTTTAAAACGTAATTTAGTCTCGCTTTTGGGCACATTAGAGGATATTTTCTCAATTTTGCAAAATCTACGCGATGCATGTGAGACACTCACCTTAGAGCAATGGGGAAATTTAACCATGGACGGGGAATATGGATGGGAAGAGTGCGTTTGATTGAAGTTGCACAAGGGACACGTATCAACTATGACAAGGGCTGGTTGAACAAACATTGAATCCTTGGCGAAACAAATCTTTTCTTTAAACTAGTTGCTGTCTTGATTACTCATGAAACTCATAGTGCCTATGGCTACCACACTCTTAAAGGCTTGATCAAAGATGATATTATAACATGAAAATAAGAAGATGTGACAAATAAGGGAACACTTGGTTCCAAAATGCGCTTATCTCTTGTACATCCATCTTATCGCTGTGTCTTTCATGTGATGCATGCTCATGTTGATGTTGTCATAATCCTTTAGTCATGCACTCGTCCATGGTGAAAAATACTTTCTCACATTCAACATGAATGGAAGTTCCAAACCCACAATTATTGTCTCTACTGCTAATGTACATCTACTAACGAAAGAGACTGTGAGGATTAAAAAATTATTTAAACCATATGCCCTAAAACAATGGTATGCTTACAAGAACCATGTGTCCAAGATGAGGAGAAGCTTTGCAAGCTCCGGAAATAACTTCTGGTGTTTGCACATGCCAACTAAGTACAACTCTAGACTAAGTGAACCAGTGCTTAGAGGTATTGTGCCCGCCAAATGGTAGTGAGGGTGGCAAACGTTTCTTGCCATTTTGTGATGCGTGTAAGTGGAGTTCTCACTCCGTGGATGTCATGTGTTTGTTTTTCCCAAATTACAAAATGACCAAATTACCCGTAGTTGTAAAACCTCAACAATAGTATTCGACGCAATCATAATTGTGCCTTACAACATGTCATCCTTTCTAAGAACCTTCATTTCTTTCACACGACGGAATATATAAGTATACTTTGGTTCTGGTATATGCTACAATTTTATGTGCTTTTTGTTTACAATTAAGGGAAAGAGAGTCCCACATAGTTTGTGTAAAAGGCATCCCATTGAAACAACAAACATGTACATGCCTTGCATTCATGTAGAAAATTCTTGGAGGTCGTGATTATGTCATGCTACAACCATCCATGCTCGTTTGCCAAAAACCGTCAGTAGCATCCCCACGAAATCAAATCATCCACCTACAAATTCCACACACTGCTATGATGATCAAACTTGTTGTGAATGGTGTTGGAGTAACGTGGAGTGCCAAGATTACGCATGTACTTCAATGTCGAAAGCCTTTCTCCCCTGAATTTGAGTTCTTTTGTCAAGTGATACTAACAAAACCATCTACCCATTTTTCACGTCTTAGTTACTTCCACGATTTGGTAGTGATGGCATAGATGTTTTTGTGCCTTGGTGAAGGGTCAAGCTTCCACATCTCGGCCATGGTTGACAAAGACATCCCCAGGTCCATAGCATTACACATTTTTTCTCGAATTTGCATTACTTTTTTATGCAGAGGTTTCCATGGGAGAAGGATATGCTGGTAAATTTTCATTGCTTATGATGCTATTAGCAAGGAAAGAAATCGAATCAAGAACTACATCATCATCTAGCTCTTGTATAAGGAATTTTCATCGAACATGGTTTACCATCTCACATGTTACGTATTTTGTGATTTTAAGGGCTATGATGGGTGCCTCTTCCCTTACATCGTCTTTGGTATCCCCACAAACATTGTGTGCATCTTATTCACTATCATACAACCAAACACAACACAACGGTTAAACTTTCACGTCAAAGGTTACTTGTGTACACTTTTTTCCAGTCATAGTTGAACTTCCGTTCATGCTCTGAACACCACCATAATAAGGAGATTCATGGGCATTGTATTCAGCACTATTGAGATGCATATAGGAAGAACAAGTTGGTTCTTTCATGGATAATCGGGTCCACGCCCTTGCTGAGGGACAATTGTTATGTTGAATGCTGCCATTTCTCAAGCGACATTCTTATGGTGTTAATGTATGATCAACTTTTGAAAAATACAGTTAAATGCAATATGCTTTCTTACTACATGTTAACTACTCCTTTCTTGTATCTAAACACCTGTTTTTAAGTGGTTGTAGTCATGTAACACATCACTTAAACCAAGCATCACAATGCACTTAGACCTCACTGGACACGTCTTAAATCTCACAACAACTAAAAACTCATGTTGGCTTCACTACATGTATTGAATCAACAAGAATTGAAGGCGTGGACAACGTTAAGGAAATGTGCAAATATTGGTGGTATACAAAACCATCAAGAACGTACATAAACAAAGAGGAAACCATACACAAAAGCTATAATATGTTGGTGTAAAATGAATGGGAGATAATATTGTATACCGTCGTCAAATCATACTTGTAGATTAAATTTGTTTTACAAAATTACAGTTTTGTATGGTACCTTTTTCCTTGAGTACACTAAATATTTTAGCAACTATGACGAGCCATGAATTTTACCAACATTTGGCTAATGAAGCAATCATTGTTAGATATGTGATTCTTATAAGGGCATGAAGATGGTGCTTAAAAAATGATATGAGCAATTTTGTTCATGCTCACATATTTCTTGTTATTAAATATTGCCACAATCAAAAGCATTTTGTATGAGTCCCTTTATGGCTCCTTCCTCATACATCTCAATTAAGTCTTGAAACGGTGTCAAAGACCTAACAAGCAAAGGAAAAATATCCAAAAATGATCAAGATGTTATAGAAGAGTATCCCTTTACACTAAACCTCAAATGGGACTATGTCCATTATACGATTGTGCTTTCAAACCACATAAATGGCAATGGATCGCTCACAATGAATAAAAAGAAAATTAAACCATTCTTTCATTGGATGAAACACACCAATTTTCTAAATGTCCAAGTAATTTTAGATATTTATAAAACTTTCCATGAATTTTATAAGGTTATACTAAAATATTGGTGCATCTCTTGATCTCATTCGTAAAACCACTAATCGCATATGATGAGATAGGAAATAGAAAGTATTCAGATTCTTTTCACAAGTATTTAACTTAACATAATATAAATAAATGTGAAAAAAAATTGCACCATCATGCCCACTTATCCATCTTGTCCAATCGTCAAATCCATTCTTCTCCAAGGAAATGTGATTGTAGAAAAGCTATACCGCATTTCTTTACAAAGAGACTTTCTTTTAAGTTGAGTTACAATATGTACAAGAAATAAATTCCTCTCGAAATGAATCTAATCAAAACGTGCGTTTTATTTAAAATATTAATATTGTATGTTCCCTACTATTCACCAAGTAGTGACATACCTCAAGATTTCACAAAATATCTGCCATAAGAAGTCAATGCATGGTGCTTTTGGAATCCAAATTCAGCTATGACTTGAAACAAAAGCATTTGAATCCAATTTTGACAAATCGTTTGAGTAGACTAGTGTGTTTGACGACCAAGATCAACATGGTAGGTGTTCAATGAAACCCATGCCTTAAAAAGTTGAATGTGAAGGAGTATAATGTGTTTGAAAATTAGGGGAAAAAGAGTCTACTTTGAAAAATAATATAGGCGATGGAAACTTACTGATCAGGTTATGAAACCTGTTGATGATGAGGTACATCTTGTGCTTTCAAAGGAGTGTTATTACACCCGTCTACGTGGATAATCTGGCAAGGATAGTGAGAAAAAACTTCTTAGGTGTAATTAATGATATTTTTATGTAGGCCATGTTTGAACATGAAACAAACCTATAAGTTTGCTTCAACCATTAGTCGTACCCAAACCATGGTCGAATAAGCCGTGGAATTTGTAACAAAGTCTCCTCCACACCTTAGGGGTTCAAAGTAATGCTCGTGGTGCTCAAGAAGTTCTCAAAGAATATGTTATTCATTCAAATAGAAAATTGGTAAGTGATAAGGGAATAGCTTGGTTGTTCTTTAGAAATGTTATACGAATCAATGGCATTCCTCCTCCATTAAAAGCTCCACAAGCGGAAGATTCACTAGCAAAATTTGGTAGGACCTTATGATTGAGTGTGTTTTTTCAATTCCACTTTGTGAAACCATCAACTCATAAATTGAGTGGAAACTTGTGTGCACCAAGTAGAGGGTCAAGCTGATGCCTTCAACGTTGTGTGAGCCTCATGACACCAACTAGATGATGAGGTTAACAGTCATCAAGCTTATAAAAAATATCATAGCCTCCATAAAGATGATAAAAAATGATTTAGAGTGATTTTTGGGTACTCTCTTAAAAATATTTCTCGTTTGTACGGTTCAACTATGAGATTTGTAACATAATGTCGGAGAAGACTCACTTCACGCCTCTAAATACCCAAGAGATGATGAAGCATGAGAATAAGAAAAACATCTTACAAACACTAAGCATTTTAATTTCTTGCATAGCTTGGTGAATTGTTTTGTAAGGACTTGACTCTATGATGTTGAAACGTAAGTGGTGCGGGGCATTTGCAATCAAAGAATTTGGATACTATCATGGCAAAGCTCTGCCTCCTTCCTTACATGAAATTCCACTTGATGTTCCACATTAATCGACTAAAAATACTCTAAGACCTAAACAAGCATTTCTAGTGTAGACATGTTTCTCCAACACCACTTGTCAAAGTAGATGAGGACGCACAAGATATTCTTTGGGGTACAAAAATAATCTGATGTCCGAGTGCTGGTGCCTTTGAATTACAAATCCATTAAAACTTAGATTCTAGATATTTACACAATGTGGGGAAGGGTATTTTTTCCAAATCCAAAGGCCTTAAGTGTGTCAATCCTTAAAAATCTGATAAGTTAGAGCAATGTTTATTAGTTTTAAAAAAGTACAAAAAATAATATCAATCTTTGGGTATTTTCTGTTCAAATTATTGATAAACGCATTAATTTTATTGAAGCACCTTGATATCTTCGAAACCCACAACTTCTTGGTGGAGTTTTCAAAAGCAACTTCTCACGACGTGTTAACACACGTTTCGCTAGGCTTGAGTGCCGAAAACCCCAAGTTTAATCTATTGACGTTTCCATTTGAAGTTCTAAATATTATCATTATAGTTCAGATGCCTCTGATTTCTAATCACCCTATACTTTCCAATTCTATGTCATCTTTTGCTGTACAACTTCTGCCTCTTAAGCATCTACATTCCTCTCAGTAACAAATTATGCTTTGTCGTTCCTAGTTGCATCTTCTCGCAAAGTTTGTGTGGATCTAGTAGTTGGAAGGTTATTGCTCCTCATTTTGCAAGTTCCTCTTTCCCGCTCAGCCGAGTCACATGCGCCCATGACTTTCTTCCGTGATTGTCGCGAGAATCTTGTGTTTGTAAGAGGTTTGCGATTCCTGCACTGCGAAGTGAGTGTGCGCTTTCCCCTTTTTGGGAAGACGTGAAGTCGATTGGATTCAGTTGAACTTCCTACAGCACAAATCACGAGCCGCGTTACCGTGGCTCCTTTTCGCATGTCAGCGACCTTGTGCCGCCGACGTCCAAGCGTGCAAAGCGTGGTTCTTTAAATGGGTCCTGTTAAGCTCGTGTTGAACACCATTCAAACATGAACGATCGTACAATGTTGTGCTCCCTATCGGAAGTTTTGCTATCGCTTCCTCGATGAATGGACACCTCGGCTCGCTCGGACAGGCAGGATTCAGACTGAACCATCCTATCGGTAGTTGGTCACTAGATACTTGGGAATCAACTCCTTGGACCGAATTCAACGGTACTTTGAAAGTAAAGCGCAAAAGGTACCTCAACTTCTCTCTCGTGGACGTTGTGTGCTGCAAGTGGCGCGGCAGTCAGTCCGATACAAAGCATTGTCTCAGTCATCTCTACGAACGGCATCTCTTCGACGGACAAGGATTCCCAGAGGTCTGACGGACGGCATATTCTCTCTTGGGCAAGGATTGTAGCGACTGTACGAAGGCTTCAGCCACAATCAAGTGACCCTCCTTCACTCTCCCCTCACTTGCAAGGAGGCCTGCGAGGGTGTTCAGAAGGCGAGGCAGCTGAGGGAGGCCATCGCAGACTTGCTTCAACTGCCATTCCCGAAAGCCATCTAAAAAACGGGAGGAAGAACGGAAGGCGGTAGGAGGAAGACGGAAAGGCGACAAAGGCGAAAACCCGCAGTCAGAGCGGCCAGCAGCAGGTGGACGAGGAGAATGGGACAGCATCCTGACGAGCCTCATACTGACTGCCATCTAATTGTCACTGTCCAACCACCTGACAGCCATCCCCCATCACCCATCAGCCCATAGCTGTGCCACGAGGCTGAGCGGCGGACCCAGAGGGATTCAGTTACGCTGAAGCAGATCTGAGAAGCAGCAGGTTCAGAAACAGACGGACAGACTGACTGTCGGACTCACAGACAGGAAGGCGGACAGCCTGAGTGGCAGAGGCCGGCCAAGATGGGGGTGATGTCGCGGTTGGTGTTGCCGGCGTGCGCGGACGTGTGCTGCTGCTTCTGCCCGGAGCTCCGCGCGCGCTCGCGCAAGCCCATCCAGCGCCACAAGCAGTACCTCACCGCCATCTTCGCCAACTCCGAGGTGAGCGCGGGGGGCCTTTCGCGCGGTTCTCTATGGGCTTTCCATTCTAAAAAACCCTCTTGATTGACTTGCAGAGTGCAGTGCAATGGTGTGCAGCGGTGTGCGTTGCAGAGCAGGAAAAGTGCAGCTGATGGTTCTGTAATGCGCTGCTGGGTTATCACGGGGCAAGGTCCCCGCCACGCGTGTCTCTTTTTCTTTGATGGTCATGCTTCGCTGTCGGTGTTGTGTCCTGTTCTGACCGTGGCATGCCGTGCTGTGCTGTCGTGCCATGCCGTGCATGCCGTGCTGTGCTGTGCTGTTCTTCGCCATGCTGCACCGTGTCGTGCAGTGGTGACGTGCCGCTCAGTCGTGCCATGCTGCCACGCCATGCTGCCGTGCCTTGCTCTTGTGCCATGCTGTCATGTGGTGCTGTCGTGCTGTGCTGTCGTGCCTCGCTGCCTTGCCATGCTGCTGCGCAGCACTGTCCCGCCGTGCTTTCGTGCCATGCTGTCACATAATGCTGTCATTCAGTGCTCTCGCGCCATCTTGCCATGTTGTACTGTGCTGTCATGCCGTGCCGTGCTTGCTGCCGTGCCATGCCATGCCGTACCATGGCATGTCGTACCATGGCATGCCGTTCCGTGCAGTGCAGTTCTGTGTCATGCCGTGTCGTGCCATGCTGTGCTGTCGTGCCGTGTCGCACTGTTGTGTCGTGCCGTGCTGTGTCATGCCGTGCTGTGTCGTGCCGTGCTGTGTCGTGCAGTGCCGTGTCGTGCAGTGCCGTGTCGTGCAGTGCCGTGTCGTGCAGTGCCTTGTCATGACGTGCCCTGCCACACCGTGCCAAGCCGGGCCATACTGTGACATGCCTGGCAGTGCCGTGCTTCGCCGTGCCATGCTTTGCCGTACCTTGCGGGGATGTTACAGGCTGTGTCATGCCGTACCATGCCGTGCGGTGTCATGCCGTGCTGTGCCATGCTGTGCCGTGCTGTGCCGTGCCATGCCGTGCGGTGTAGTGCAGTGCTGTGCCGTGTCATGCCATGCTGCGACGCAGTGACATGCCGTGTCATGCTGTGCCGTGCCTTGCCCTGCCATGCCCTGTTGCCGTGTTGTACGGAACAAGTGGCACGAGGTCATCTCCAGAGCACGGCACGGAAATATTTCCAGAGCACCTGACGGATCACCTGCGCACTCTGCCACGCTCCTGTCCAACCGTGTTGTGTTGTTTGGTTGTTCTGTCAGGATGGGTCGGTGAACGAGCGGCAGATTGGCAAGCTGGCAGAGTACGCTGCGGAGAATCCAGACCGCATCCCGAAGATTTCGGCAGCGCTGGAGGAGAGGGGGGTGAGGGAGCTCCAGGCGGGCCGCGCGCTGTCACTCAACGCCGTCATGCGCTGCTTCAGCAAGCTCGTGGCGGAGTGCAATGACAACATGTGAGTGAGATAAGAGCCTTTGGGAAGGGACCTGTGAGGTGTGAGCTCTGGGGAAAAAACTGTCCATGCTGGGGGAGAGAGGTGATTGGGAACAGTGTCGCGTTGCGAACTAAGACAGTCGGGGGCGTTCCATGCTGTCGTGCGCTGGCTTCGGCAGACTCGTGGCGGAGGTCGCCACCATGTCGGTTGGTCTGGTGCTCTGCGCGATGGTGTCGAACGAGGACAGTCTGCTGCTTTGGGGAGGGCAGTCCCCGGCGACCTGCCAGCAACTGCCCTCCCAACCGGCTGGCCAGTGGTGCAGACAAGCGTGGTGCAGACAAGCGTGGTGCAAACAAGCGTGGTGCAAACAAGCGTGGTGCAAACAAGCGTGGTGCAAACAAGTGTGGTGTAAACAAGCGTGGTGCAAACAAGCGTGGTGCAAACAAGCGTGGTGTAAACAAGCGTGGTGTAAACAAGCGTGGTGCAAACAAGCGTGGTGTAAACAAGCGTGGTGTAAACAAGCGTGGTGTAAACAAGCGTGGTGCAAACAAGTGTGGTGCAAACAAGCGTGGTGCAAACAAGCGTGGTGTAAACAAGGGTGGTGTAAACAAGCGTGGTGCAAACAAGCGTGGTGCAAACAAGCGTGGTGCAAACAAGCGTGGTGTAAACAAGCGTGGTGTAAACAAGCGCGGTGTAAACAAGCGTGGTGTAAACAAGTGTGGTGCAAACAAGCGTGGTGTAAACAAGCGTGGTGCAAACAAGCGTGGTGCAAACAAGCGTGGTGTAAACAAGCGTGGTGTAAACAAGCGTGGTGTAAACAAGCGTGGTGCAAACAAGCGTGGTGCAAACAAGCGTGGTGTAAACAAGCGTGGTGTAAACAAGCGTGGTGCAAACAAGCGTGGTGTAAACAAGCGTGGTGCAAACAACTGTGGTGCAAACAAGCGTGGTGTAAACAAGCGTGGTGCAAACAAGCGTGGTGTAAACAAGCGTGGTGTAAACAAGCGTGGTGTAAACAAGCGTGGTGTAAACAAGCGTGGTGCAAACAACTGTGGTGCAAACAAGCGTGGTGCAAACAAGCGTGGTGCAAACAAGCGTGGTGCAAACAAGCGTGGTGTAAACAAGTGTGGTGTAAACAAGCGTGGTGCAAACAAGCGTGGTGCAAACAAGCGTGGTGTAAACAAGCGTGGTGCAAACAAGCGTGGTGCAAACAAGCGTGGTGCAACAGTTTGTCGTAGCAATGCAGCTGCAAAGCTCACCTCAGGAACAACTCTTTCCCCACCCCCACCTTCCTGTGTCTAGCAGACTTCCCCTGCAGTGCACTGTTTCTCCTTTTGGACAAGTGTGGGAGCTTTCCAGTTTCCACGAATGTTGGTGCAAAGCTCTCATGAGCAGGTTGGAGAGGGGGTAGGTTTTGGCAAGCGATGCTGCACACTTGCTTCGATTGACGTTGGGCAAGCACTTGCTGTGCAGCATGGAGACTGTGGCATGGCATGCGCACTGACACTCCCATGCATGCATGCAGCCAGTCGTCAACAAGAGCACGAACAAGTGCACACAAGCAAGTACAAGAGAGTACAAGCAAGTACAAGCCAAGCAAGCAAAGCACAAGCACACACAAGCAAGCACAAGCACACGCGAGCAAGCACAAGCAAGTACAAGCCAATACAAGCAAGCAAAGCACAAGTGCACACGAGCAAGCACAAGCACACAAAGGGTTGGTTTATCTAGATATTGATATGTAGATAAATATAAGTTTGCGATGTTTGTGATAACGATAACTATATTTTTTTTTCTGATAACGATATCGATATTTTTATCTCAACTTTATCGTCGCGATATTATCTCTCATGTGGACGATTTTATCTCTGCTCGTGGGAGATTTTATCTCAACTTGGAAAACAATATTATCTCATTTTAGGCCATTATTTTGGGCCAAAATGATGGTGACAACGTGATCAACATAATGCAAACAGAAACATGCAATGACATGATGGGGAGGGAGGGGGAGAGGAGGGAAAGGAGGG
>SZWC01002695.1:194058-222288 GCA_023375785.1 Penium margaritaceum
CCTGTCCCTGCTAGCGCCCCTGCTCAGGCGTCTGACCCAGTCCAGCCCACGCCTGTCCCTGCTAGCGCCCCTGCTCAGGCGTCTGACCCAGTCCAGCCCACGCCTGTCCCTGCTTCGACTGACACCCTTTCAGTGTCCGAGCCGGCCTTACCCGCTGGCACCCCTTGCTCTGGGTCCCCCACGCACGCGTCTCCTCGCACGGCATCCCCGACTGCATTGTCTCAGTCCTCACCTGCTGTCGTTGTCCCTGACCCTGTGGACGTGCCCGTCACTGCGCCTGCTGCGCGTCCCTCGACCTCCGGTTACTCTCGTGAGCCCGGTGGTCGCCTTCGACCACTGGATTCCGGAGCTCAGCGGGTGTCGGGTCCCGGACCCAGGCGCCCCACTCGCAGCATCGCGAGCGGTGATCCAGGCACAAAGGCCCTAGGCCTGAGTGCCCGCACTGAGCTTTCAGAGGTACACCCAGCGTGCCCCGTCGGGCACGATCTGGTCACTCGCGAGTTCCATATCGCCTGTGACGCAGCTGCTGACCTCGTGGCTGTCAGGCCCGACACTGTGGCGTCTGCACTCGCCACGCAGAGTTCCCCCTCTCTGGCCCCTGATCCGGGCACATTGAGGGAGGCTCTCTCATCGCAAGATTCTGATGTCTGGCGAGCTGCTTGCGAGGATGAGCTTCGCGTTATCCGAGAGCACGGAGTCTATGAGCTGGTCGATCTTCCCCCGGGGAGGAAGGCGATTCAGGTCAAGTGGGTCTTTCGCAAGAAAGTGAAGCCTGATGGCTCACTGGAACGCTACAAGGCCCGCTTGGTCGTCAAGGGGTTCTCTCAGATTGAGGGAGTTGACTACACTGACACATTTGCCCCTGTCGGCCGCATGACCTTAGCTCGAGCTCTGTTCGGTGTAGTGGCTCAGCATGACTGGGAACTACACCAGATGGATGTGAACAACGCGTTCCTCCATGGCTCTCTGGATGAGGAGATCTACGTGGCTCAGCCACCAGGCTTTGAGGACGGTGACAAGGTCTGGCGCTTGCGCAAGTCCTTGTACGGCCTCAAGCAGTCTCCATGGTGTTGGAACCGGGAGATCACAGGCACCTTGACTCGTGCAGGATACGTACAGAGCGAGGCTGACCCCTCGCTGTTCATCCTGCCGACACCCGAGCGTCTCACCGCCATCCTGGTCTATGTAGATGACCTTCTGATTGCGTCTCCGTCCCTGGAGGCCGTGAAGGAGGCGAAGGCTGTCCTGCAGACCGCCTACAGGATGAAGGACCTCGGTCCTGCATCGGTGTTTCTCGGTATGGAGATTGTACGTGATCGCAGACATCGGACACTGCTGCTGCATCAGGCCCGATATGCACGAGTCGTGGGGGAGCGCTTTAGCGATCTCCTTGGTGCAGTGCCCACTGCTTCCACACCCATCACACCTGATGGGCAGGATGCCCTGAAGGTGGATGACCCTACACAGCTGGGGGAGACAGTGGACGTGACCTTGTACCTCCGTCTTATCGGATCTCTGATGTACCTGGCCACGACCACGCGTCCCGACATCGCGTTCGCCGTCAACCTCCTCGCTCAGTTCTCGCAGGCTCCACGTGCGAGAGCTCTTCACGCGGCTGTGCGAGTGGTACGGTACGTGGTTTCCACGCCGTATCTCGGACTCTGCTTTCGTCGGCAGTGTTCGGTGGTCCTTGACGGCNGTCACCGGGACTCCTTGCTGTGCCTTCTACGTCTTGCAGGCGCCTTTCGGCGGACTGGGCATGAGGCCCATTTGCATGTTTTTGCATTATATACTCGCTGTCAGTCGATGGATGCATGCATGTGACCAGTCGTTGCGTGCGTCTTTTGATTCTGCACGTCTAGGTTCAGACGGCGTAGGATTCTGACATGTGTGCGCAGAGTTACGGCCAAAACAGTGGTTTTGGGCCGGTTTTAGGACAGCTCTTGGACTGCCGCGTGCGACACCCGCCGTGCGCCGCGGCAGGTATTTATGCCCTGGACCTGTCATTTGTCATTCCTCTCTGCATATGCTATATTGAAGCATTCTGACACTTTGACTTGTGTCTCCTAGCCAAACCCTTGCCGCTGTGTGTACGACCTGTGACTGTCGTCACCATCTGACGAGGCACTGACGCCCGGTCAGCGGCCGTGTTGCTAGGAAGCTTCTACGCACTTTCTCACCTGTCGACCTCTACAGTTTACTGTGACCACCCGGTCGTATCCATGCTCGTGCAGATCCTTTATGCGGACCCAGGTGGCACCAGGGCGTCGTCTGGTGGTGGACTACCTGCTCGGAGCTAATCGACTGTCTCCCCAGACTCCTGGATGATGTTTGGGACCTTCCGCAATTTTTTTGCACCTTGTAGGATTTTATCGATGGACTGGCCGTGGGCCCGACTTGCATGTCTTTGCATTGTGTGTCCACCATTTGTTGGCGGATGCATGCCTGTGACCAGTCGTAGCGCCCGCCTTGAGATTCTGCACGTGTAGGTTCAGACGACGTAGCGTTCTGACTCGTCTACGCTGAGTTACGACCATAACTGTGGTTTTGGGCCGAGTTTTGGACAGACCTTGCACTGCCGCGTGCGACACCCGCCGTGCGCCAGGGCACGTACTTATGCCATGGACCTGTCATTTTTCATTTCTCTCTGCAAATGCTATTGAAGCATTCTGACACTTTGCCTTGAATCCCCTAGCCAGACCCTTGCCGTTGTGTACACGACTTCCGACTGTCGTCACCGTCTGACCAGGCAGGGACGCCTAGTCAGCGGCAATATCGCTAGGAAGGTTCCACGCATTTTCTCATGGTATTAGAGCACCGAGACTCCTCTCGCTTTGCTGCGCCGCAGAGACGTAGCACCGGCAGCAGCAGTGAGAGTCACCGCCGCCGCCGTATCCTGGGACTTGTTGCAGCCATTTTTTTCAACGACGTCATCACTCAGTCCCCACCACCACATCGGGTGAGCTGCGGCATTTACTAGCTCCTGCAGCAGCAGCACCACCACCACCAAGTGGCAACAGCAGCCGTGTCTGGCTGCCAGCCTGTAAAAAAAAAAAAGGAGTAGCAGCTCGCAGCAGTAGCTTGCGGCGGCGGCGAGCACTGACAGCACGCAGCGGCGGCAGCAACTCGCAGCAGTAGCGTCATGAGCAGACGCAAGCAGCAACAGCAGCACAGCAGCAGCAGCGGAAGCAGCAGCACTACAGCAGCAGCATTGCAGCTACTGCAGCGACTGCAGTGCAACAGCAACGAAGCAGCAGCAGCGGAAGCAGCAGCTGCGCAATTTCTATTACGCAGAAACTACACAGCACTACGCAGGCCTATGTGGCACTACGCTGGCCTGCACAGCCCCAGCGCAACCGTGAGCAGGGGGTGACGAGGTCACCCCCACGCGGAGTTCGCGTGACCGTCCAAAAAAAATCGCTGGCGAAAAAAGTTGCGAAAAAAAACGCGAGCGTTTTTTTCGCTTGCGTAAGAAACGCTGACGTCATCAACGGCTGTGCTGACGTCAGCAATTTTGGGGTAAAAAAAGTCAATTTTTCTAAACGTTTCAACTCCTCGAGAAATGCTGTCGGTTTCTCGTTCGGAGCATTTTTTACGGTCGGCCCCATACGGGGCGCTGACATGGCTCCGACCGGTGACAAAGACAAAGGACCGCCAGATCCTTCTTCCTCCTCCTCCGGGGTCATGAGCCCACGCTCGCAGGCCATTGCGGACCTGCAGAGTCAGCAGGATGAGATACGTCGCCTACAGCAGGAGCAGACCGGCGCCATCCGCACACTCACTGATCTTCTTCAGAGTCAGTCCAGGGCCCCACAGCACACCTCCGGGGGAGTTGGCGGTGTCACACCTTCTGCACAGCAATCAGCATCTACACCGAGCAAAGCGGCAGGACAGGACCCGCCACTTCTTGATCCTTTGGAGGAGGACCCTGATATGCCAGGCATGGACGATGACACTCCCGAGAGGAAGATTCGCGTACTTCAGGAGCGTCTTCGTCAGTTGAACACGCGTTCCGGTTCCCCATTCTCGGCGATCCGATCTTTGCCTGAGACCTACCTCGGCGATTTTCCTCGTCCCGATGTCTTCCCCATCCCTCGTCTTTCCCATCCTGTGGTTGCTCTCCCTACGGAGCGGCAACCCAAGGACTTCGAGACACCGCCCCCACGATATGTGAACGAGGACGGCTTTGACTGCTGGGAGACCCTTTTCCAGGTCTGGGCCACTTCCGAGGGAGTTTGGCCCTACTACCACAGTCAGTACCAGGTTACGGACCGTGCTCAGGTGCTGACAGCGGCTCGGGCAATGCGCGGACTTCTTTACGCCATGCCTCGCGAGACTGTCGTGGACTTTCGCCCCTTCCCTGGAGAGGCCGGCACAGGCGCGGGTGCTCATCCCCGTTGGGACTGGGAGCTGGCATTGTCCTTGCTTGTTGCAGAGACGCACGCCACCCACGCGGCTCACATCCGCACCTTCCACTCCCTTTGTCAGGGACCTGCCGAGCCCGCAGTCGCTTACTGGCGGCGCGCCATGCGCATGTACACGCACCCTGGGACCGCAGGAGGGACACAGCTATGGGCGCTTTGCACGCTCATGATCGGAGTCCATCTTGAGCATGCCGACATCTTCACGAGGTATAGCAACGCCGCGCTTGAGCCTTTCTCCACCTCCCTTCAGCTTCTTCCTTGGGCACATCAGCTTTTCCTCTAGGTGACATCTGCTCGTGAGGGAGCCATCGCCCACCAGGAGAGTTCACTTACTACACCCGTCATCGCGTCACCACCGATGCCTCTCTTACAGTTCACTTCTCCATCCTCTAGCACGCCCTCCTCTTCCCCTTCCACCCCAGCTACCCCGACTCAAACGCAGGGTGTGGCAACAACAGCACAGGGGAAGAAGAGCAAAAATAATCGTGGCTCGAGCCAACAGTAGTCAGCGCAATAGCAATCACCGAAGCAGTAGTCATAAGGTGGTAGTAGTGGATGCACGGTTCACTGCTACAACTGTGGAGGCGCTCACCGCTACACCGAGTGCCAGTAGCCGCTCGACTGGGTGCGGATCACTCACGGTCTTCAGGCTACACACACACAGCGGTCTGCGTCGAGCAGCACAGCCTCTGGTCGCGCGGCGACCATGACCGCAGCAGTTCCCGCTTCCCCACCGACGAGCAAAGGAGACCCAGACCCCTATGACCGCGCCATCGCCGAGCTCCGTCAGTTCCTGGCGCTTTGCTCTCAGGGAGGTGCGAGTGTGTCGTCACAGCCGGGTGGTTCACAGACTATTTTTTCGTCTGTTCTTGTCTCTCGTGATGACTCGTGTGGGGGAGAACAACTGGCATGTGATGATGATGGGCCTGACAGTACAGATTGGATTTCTGAGTCTCACCTGTGCGCCCTTCGTCGTTTTCCCTCCTCTGTTGCCGAGCGCCCGTCGGTAGCCGAGTGTTCCATTGCCCGTGGCACCGTGACGTCCTCCAGGCGTGATTCGGGTGGCACTTGGATCATCAATTCCGGTGCCACTCACCACATAACATGTCATCGTAGTGACTTCGTTGTCCTCGGTCCTGTGGCGTCTGTTCGTTCCATCCGCACAGGCTTTGGTCAGTCCTTGCCAGTCCAGGGTGTTGGGGTTGTGTACTTCGATGGTCCGTCTGGCCCCTTGAATCTCTCTGACGTACTTTTTGTGCCTGACCTTGAGCTCAACTTGCTCTCTGTGCATGCCTACACTTTGATGAGACTGTCTATGGAGCACAGTGCCGACTCCGCAACAGTGAATGCTCTTGATACTCGCACTGTTGTTCTTTGTGCCTCTGTTGTGGATGATATGTATCGTAGTCCTCGGATCTCTTCTTCTCCTTGCTCCCCTTCCCCTCCTGCTCGTGTGTTTGTCACAAGTGTCCTGTGTGCTGAGCATCAACGCCTGCTGCATTGACGTCTGTGTCATGTGAGCTCCGACACTGTGTCGAAGCTCATTAGGACACAGCCCGCCCTCGGTTTCGATGCGGCCTCTTTCGAGACGCCGCCCAAGACCGATTGTCTGTTCTGCGCTCAGCATAAGATGCATCGCTACACTTACCCTGACTCCCGTTCTCGAGCCCTTCGCCCCCTCGAGCTGGTCCATTTGGACCTTCTCGGTCCTCTCCCTGTCGATTCCTTATCCGATCGGGGCCGATATGTCCTGACCCTGACCGATGACTTCACCCGGATGCGGTTGGTCTACAGCCTACGCTAGAAGAGTGATGCCGCTCTCGCAGTTTGTCTCTGGCTAGTGATGGCTGAGCGTCACGCTCGCCACTTGCTGCATACCTTCCGCTCGGATCGTGGCGGCGAGTTTCTTGGCGACATGGACAGTTTCTTTGCCGAGCGCGGGATTTTTCACCAGGTCTTTGCTCCTTCCACTCCTCAGCAGAACGGTGTCTCTGAGCGCTGGAACCGCACCATAGAGGATGCGGTTCGTGCAATGCGGTCTGAGTGCGGTCTCCCAAAATCCTTCGCCTTCGAAGGATTCACCTACATGACATGGGTCTGGAACCGCCTTCCGCACAGTCCTCTTTCGGACCACGTTACACCATATGAGCTCTGGTTTGGCCACCGTGCCGATCTGTGTCTTTCTCGTGCCTGGGGCTCATTGGTTTCTGTGTAGTACACGGAGGATCAGCAGGGGTCCAAGGTCTCTCCGCGGGGTCGCTTGTGTGCCTTTGTTGGTATCTCTCTGCGGTCGAAGTCCTGGCGTTTTTGGGACCCCGCCCGTCGTCGCAGTGTTGGGTCCCGCGACGCTGTCTTCTTTGAGTCTCTCACCTACCGCGATTTGACGTTAATTGTGTTGATGTGTGTCACACATGCTCCTACATGTGAGGTTTCTTGACGGATGGGGGAGTCTGAGCCTACGAATACCTCTCGTCCGGCTAATGTGTCCGTTCGAGCCCCCTCCACCTCGCGGTCTCCGTCTCTTGATGACCCGGCAATCATCGCAGTAGGCCCAGAGACCTCTCCCGTCCAACCTGTCTCCTCTCCTACACCCTCGCGCCCCACAGACACCCATGATGCTGTCCTTCTGTCCACCGGTACTCCTGTCTCTGTGGGCAGTCCTGCTGCCACTCCCAGTCCTACGTCTCCCATCTGTTCACCTGCCTCTCTTCCCACTGCATCACCTGCCCATGTGCCTCAGTCATCACCGGATGTGGTCGTGCCTGTCTTTGACCCTGTGTTCAGTCCTTTGAGCCCAGGCTACTTGCGTGAGCCCGGTGGTCATCTTCCACCGTTGGGCTCTAGAGCCCCGCGAGCGTCAGGTCCCGCACCCAAGCGCTCCACTCGCAGCGTTGCGAGTGGTGATAACCGGCACAAAGGCCCTCGGCGTGAGTGTCCGTACAGATCACACAGAGGTACATCCTGCATGTCCTGTAGGGCACGATCTCGTCACTCGCGAGTTTCGTACCGCTTGTGATGCAGCAGCTGACCTTGTGGTCGTCAGGTCCAGTTCTAAGGCGTGTGCACTCGCCACTCAGAGCTGTCCCTCGTTGGCGCCTGATCCGGATACACCGAGGGACGCCCTCTCATCAGAGGATGCCGACGCCTGGCGTGCCGCCTGCGAGGATGAGCTTCGTGCCATCGGAGAGCACGGAGTTTATGAGCTAGTCGACCTTCTACCTGGGAGAAAGGCGATTCAGGTCAAGTGGGTCTTTCGCAAGAAGGTGAAGCCGGATGGCTCACTGGAATACCACAAGGCTCGCTTGGTCGTCAAGGGGTACCCTCAGATCGAGGGCGTTGATTACACTGACACCTTTTTCCTTGTCGGCCGCATGACCTCAGCTCGCGCTCTGTTTGGTGTGGTGGCTCAGCATGACTGGGAATTACACCAGATGGATGTGAACAATGCGTTCCTCCATAGCTCTCTGGATGAGGAGATTTACGTGGCCTAGCCACCAGGCTTTGAGGACGGTGACAAGGTCTGGCGCTTGGGTAAGTCCTTGTACGGACTCAAGCAGTCTCCTCGGTGCTGGAACCGGGAGATCACAGGCACTCTGACTCGTGCGAGACATGTACAGAGCAAGGCAGATCCCTCTCTTTTCATCCGAAAGGCGCCTGAGCGGTTCACTGCCATCCAAGTCCATGTGGAAGACCTCCTGATCGTGTCTCCCTCCATGGAGGCCATGAAGGAGGCCAAGGCGGTCCTCCAGACTGCCTATAGGATGAAGGACCTTGGTCCTGCAGCGGTGATTCTTGGCATGGAGATCGTACGAGACCGCAGACGCCGGACGCTTCTGTTGCATCAGGCCCGATACGCACACGTTATAGGGGAGCGCTTTAGTGACCTCCTTGGCACAGTGCCAACAGCCTCCACACCTCTCACATCTGACGAGCAGGATGCCTTGAAGGTGGATGATCCCACCGCCCTGGGGGAGACAGTGGATGTGACCTTTTACCTCCGCCTCATCGGATCTCTGGTGTACCTGGCCACTACCACACGCCCCGACGTCGCTTTTGCTGTCAACCTCCTTACACAGTTTTCGCAGGCTCCACGTGCTAGAGCCCTCCAGGCGGCTGTGCGAGTGGTGCGGTACGTGGTTTCCACGTCCTACCTTGGACTCTACTTTCGCCGGCAGTGTTCGGTGGTTCTTGACGGCTACACCAACAACGACTGGGCCTGGAGCCCAGATGGACGCAGTCGCATTGGTTACGTGTTCCTGCTCGGTGGTATCGCTCTGTCCTGGCACAGTGGGAAATGTTGGCCTGAGGGTGAGTGTGCACCCTGGAGGGTCCCTAGCAGTGGCTGGTTCATACCACAAACTGTTTTTGGAGAGATTGAAACTGTGGAGGCAACTGGTTCCAAGGATGGCAGAAAAGTAGTCAGAGAGAGTGGCAACAGTTTTGGCCTCAATTGACTGGGAATGAACACTTGATTAAAGGCTCACAAGCAGTGGCATTTTATAGCCACTGATGTAAGCTTTCCAGAACACCAAAGCATGCCAGATTTGAAGCTTCCTAGCAGATTCCTTGGCTTCTAGAGTGTCCCTTGGTAGGCTGTCCTTTTCCCACCTAGGAAGGCATCCCTTCCTTCCTCTAGAAGCGTCTGCCCCTTCCTAGAGTCCTCAGCTTGCTTCTAGTAGGAGGGAAGGTGTCCAGAAGACCAAGACACCTCTAGATGCCTTGTAGGACAAGTCACCACTTCTAGAAGGTGTGCCACCTTTCTGGACCCTCACCTGGCCTTCTAGAAACTTAAAGAGGAACTCTAGAGGTTGAGCTAGCTTCCTAGCATCTACTTTCCACCTCCTTTGAGGCAAGGCAGAATTTCATCTTTTGGGACTTGAACCCGGGCCCCTGCCTCTATAGGTGAACACCATTAACCATTAAGCCACCTTGGCTTGTCTTTTTGGTGTTCCTTTTTTGGAGTCACTCCTGCCATGGTGAGGAGCATTACTCCAACAATCTCCCCCTTGCGCATCACCCATGGCAGTTGTCCATGCTTAATGTGCAACTCAGGAGCCTTTCTCCTCATGCGAAGCGAGCTTACATTTTATTGCTCCCTCTTAATCAGCCCCATCCTTCTTGTGCAGTGCCACCTTCACTCTCCTCTTCCGTGAAGAAGACTTGTGCGAACCCTGTCCAGATGCCCTTGTCGGCATCATACCTTTTTGTCCTTCTTCGCACATGGTTGCTCGTTCGGGGCTGTTGAGGTGGTTGTGCTTGTTGCTGTCCCCTTTCGGCGCCATCCTCTCCAAGCACCTGCTCCCCCTCTCTTGGAGACCTTGGAGACATCTGTCGACTCCCCGCCTCTTCGTCCATCTCCGGTGCTTCGGATTCTTCATCCGAACTGGCCGGAACAAATTCTGCCGGTTGCCCATCGCTCGAGCGATCCTCTTCGGCTGGTGCTGCTGCGAGGACGTCATCCTCATTCACGTCCTCCGGCGTCTCCCCCTCAAGGAGTGGCATCCACTCCTCCCTCTTGGAGAGACCTGCCTCCTTGTCTGTCCAACGGCTTTTCTCGTCGAACGTGACGTTGCGACTCCGCACAATCTGCTGCCTCCTTGGNTGTTTGCCGCTCCACATCAGCCACAAACTCTTGCATGCACGCAAGGACCTCACTCTTCCGCTTCATTGGGTAGAGGTAGAGTTTCCGGCTGTGGTCATCGATGAAGGTGAGGAAGTAGCGAGCTCCGCCGATGGAGCTCTCAAGCGGTCCACACACATCTGTGTGTACCACGGCCAGTTTTGCCGATGCACGTGTCCCCTTGGCGACAAACGGCTGCCGAGTTGATTTGCCAATGATGCATGGCTCACACACGGTCTCCTTGGTTCCATCAAGGCCGCTGATTTGGAGACCCCGTACCACTTCCCTCTTAGCCATCTCCTTCACTGTCGATGGAGAAATGTGGCAGAGTCGGAGGTGCCATAGGTCCAGGTCTCCTCCATCCTTCGTTGCAAGATTGGCAGCGTTGGACCCCACCCGGCTGCTGAGGATCTTCGCGCGTAGCAGGTACAAGTCGTCCTCCCTCTTGGCATGCGCAATCACCTCACCTTTGCACTCTTTGCGGATGACGGCCTCCTTCTTTGTGAAGAGCACCTCAAGTCCCTTGTCGGTAAGGCGGCTGACGGAGAGCAGGTTTGCCCCAAAGTTGGGCATATGTAGCACATCATAGATTGTGCTCGTGACAGGTTTGCCATCCACAATTGACTCAATGCGGACGTTACCCTCACCGGCGGCCACCTCTGTTTTTCCATTGGCCACCGTCGTGCGTCTCTCCGAGGCGCCGTAGGTGACAAATGCCGCCCTGTTGCATTGCGTGTGGCGGCCTGATCCGGAGTCGATGACGGCAACTCCCGGATCCTTCAAGTTGGTTGAGTTGTATGCAATAAGGGCGTGCTCATATTTCTTCCCGCCCCGCTGCGACCGATCTGCTTTCTTCTTGAGACAGTTGCGCGCGTAGTGGCCCTCCTTGCCGCAGTTCAAGCACTCCCCCTTCTTGTCACCCTTCTTGGTGCCCTGTTTCGCACCCTTCCACTTGTCGCCTTGGCCTCCACTTTGAGGATGAACCGTGTAAGCTGAACTTGATGCCGCTGCACTCTCTTGACCACCACGTCGCATCCACTCATTGCGTACGTACTCAGCAACCTTCGGGTACTTCAGCTCGTCGGAAGGCCAGCCACCAAGGACTGTGATCATGGGACTCCAACTGTCCGGCAACGCCAGAAGGAGGATCATAGCTTGCAACTGAGAGTCGACCTCCCAACCAGTGGCCACGCACTCCGCTGCGAGCGACTCAATCTGCTGCATGATCTCCATGATGTTGTCGCCTTCGTTGGCTCGGAGGGTGACGAGCCGTTTGAAGATGAAGAGCTGATTGGCAAGGTTGCTTGACTGGTAGATGGAGCAAAGTTTTGACTATGCGTCGATAAAAATGGCGACACCGTTTACACCACACAAGTGGTTTGGTGGGCGTAAGATGTGTTCTACATTGATTGCACATCCCATTACGCTACAATGTTCAAAGGCAAATGCGATTGTTTCATGACTAAGCCCATGTCATGGCTATGTCATGAGACATGAAAAGACATGACGTGTTAGCATGCCGACATCAATCCTCAAGAATTGACATTGTGCTGCCTGTACACAGTGTGTACTGGATGCATCAGTACCTTTTAAATGTTCTGTGCATCATTACTCATAGCCATTGCAAACAATGGTCCATGATTGAACGGGTCGGGGATGATATCCTTGAATACATACTCAATGGCGAAACCATTGACATCATATCACTCGTTGAGTGATGGATACAAATCGTGGTACCCGAATGGTACCAACGATAAAAAATACATGAGTGTACCGACAACCCTTATAGAAAAGAGAAAGATTATTGTCAGGGATTGTAAATGCACCAAAGAGGGACAGAGACTCTTCTATGGGTTCTCAACGGTTTAAGACGCCACGGTGTGTTGGTTGAATACTACAAGAGTCACTCTTTGGCATTAGACAACGATAGAATGTCAATTTTGAATAAATTTGAAGGCGACACCTTCAGTTTATCATCACTCGATGAGTGAACATGTCATGCACATTGATAGAAAGAAGTGCGGGAACAGATGTCGATGACACGAGTTCACTCATAGTTCTGTGAAAATTCTATTTTGAAGAAAACGAGCGACACTCTTTTTCTACTAATGGAGTTCCAAAGTACTATGACGATCTCATAGTTTTCTACAAACCAACTACGACATAGTTGGGATCACAAAAAGGTCTAGATTTTGTGTCTAAAGCTTATGACCATAGAAATGATCTATAAGCCGATAACTTTGCGCTAACAGTGAGTTAGCATCCACATCTTGGTGGTCCGACCGACCACATAACGAGTCATAATCAACATTGAAACAAAATAATGACTAGTTTGTCGTAACCAAATGTTGATGTGAAGGGACTCTCCAAGATGGGCCTTGAGAAATGATATTTCTCATTGGATTCCTCCGATGTTTTGAAAAACGTCTCAAATTTGAGGGTATCGTGACGAAGTACACTAGTCGTGTACGTCACGCAATTCAAAACATGTTGATTGATTCTGATCATACCAACAGCATGGTGTAGCATCGGCTTCCCTATTTGTTGGCACAAAACCGATCTTCGAGAGATATCATAATGACTACGGTGTAGTTGAGCCATGCTTCACTAATCCAAATTTTTATGGTGAAGCGACTCAAGACCCTTGGTTTTGGAGATGGTTCAATTGAAATACATTGCCGAACGCAAGTATAATACAATTTTGGATTTCGCTATGGTGAAATCTACAATGGTGGTTGTTTGTCGGATGTCTTCCATGAGGGTGATCCCCTCCACAAGTGCCTTGGACAAGGGATATGGAAAACACTCTATGGAGTAGAAGTACCGAATGTACACAATAAAAGACAGTGAAGCAACACGGACTGTTGCAACTTGGCAAACACAAGCCACTGGCGGGTTCCTAAATAGTACCCTTGGACGCAATGACATAAACGCATCAGGATTTTGAAATATTTCCAGAATCACCGCATGTGATTCGGAAGTGTTCGATCACAATCACATGAATTTGACATCCGAAATGATTGTAATCATGGTACACCCGTTTGGTGAATACCATATGATGAACACTTAGTTCGTGGATAAAATCCATGGTCTTTGAGATCGGTTATCTCAGTTAACCTAGTTAAAAGCAGTGTGCATTTGACAGGGATGTGAGCGGCAGCCTACGGTACCCATTTCAGACAGAAATGAGGAGATGATGGTTGAAACCAAGATCATCTAGGTCAGAGCATTGTCATATCTAATGACGAACGTTGACGAAAATTGTGTTTGCCAGACGGCCAATGCCGCCTCCTTTTAAGATGAGCGTAATATTAAAGGGGAAACAAGGTGCTCAGCAACCTTGTCTTAGGTCATTGGCGCTTCCCAAACCTAAGATGAAGCCGGCTTACGTGTCGCATGGGCTTTGTGGCTCTTGGTTTAGTTCAGCCAACCAATCTACATGTGCTGAAAGAGGTCTCGTGGACCTACGCGTGGTCATGAACACGTGATTTCCAACCGGGAGAACTGATGTCCGAATCCTGGTTTACACATATTGACAATGTTGCGAGCAGGTACCACCTCTGCAACAACCCCTAGGAAGAGATCCTGTCCGACAGACAAATGGCTTTTTTGTGTGGACCTCGACAATTCCTGCGGGGTGGCCCGGTTAATTGGTCGCGGAGATGCTCCTTGCAAAGGGGGAGGAGGCGTCACCACAACAGCTTGCTGAACATGTACCACACGGAATGTGGAACAACATTTCTTCCATATCCTCTTCAAAACTGGCAAGTCCACATTAGCAATGTACGTCCCAAATGGCATTGACCATGCCAACGTTACACACGTGCGATGAATCTTCCGCGAAGGAAAGCCAACACGTGTGTTCAAACGTATAGAGGTTGTGCGTGCCTCGTCTTGGCAAGAGCCGAGGGATTGCGTGGTCAACACGGAATGTTGCACGCAGATAATCACAATCGTGAAAAACCACGAACGTGCGTGGTTGATTGTGCGTGAACGCAACAGTGTTGCAGATGACAGGTTCACAAGTATGCTCTTATGCATGCTTTTTGTTGCAGATTCGCATCTTGAAGTACACAATGATCAAACCTCCATGAGCAAGGACAAACCGGGACGGTTCAGAGCAAAGGGGAAGGAATGTAGCGTGCAGACCATTTTTAGGATTAAAAATGGTCTTGAAATATTCACGGCATATTTCGGGGTCTTGAGATTGGAGTCTCGAGGCGTCCTTATCCATAAAATAATATACGAGCTAGATTCTAGGTCGACCCTAGTCCAAAAAATACCTTTAGTGTGGATTTGGGGCGAGAGGAGTGTCGCAATGGAGATTCCATCGCGTCACTACTCCTCCACCCCTTGAGCGCCGCTAGGGTCCTGTTTCCACGTGGTTGTGCCACGTGGAAGGGTTCGGCTAGGATGCATGTTTTGACATTCGTGCCCTATGACGACCGTGTCCGTTTTGCCGTGACGCGTCTCAGCCAAAACAGCTGAGGCGGCCAGTCACTCGGTCTCCTTGGACTAGCTAATCTAAGGGCTTCCGTTTTGGTCCGATGGTTAGTCCCAAAACAGTCCACGGCTGTTACAATAGGTGTTGAATCGAACAAGACTCTTCTCAAGTAAGCCTACAAGATGAAGGATCATAGGCCAACAACGTTCTTCCCTGGCATGGAGCTTAAGCGTAATCCACAGCGTTGTGTGCTATAAGTTCATATCACTACAAATATGCACATTCTGGGGGAGTATTACTCTCCACTTCTTTTGGTTGTGTGTGCTACATGAACACCCATGACTCCTGCTAGATTCAGTGAAGCCAGGTGAAACGGTTGAAATTCTTGACTATCTAATTGTCTTTGGCTCAACCATGTGCTTGGCAACCAACACGCAAGGTAATGTTGCTTTGACATCAAATTCATCACACACATCATTGAGTTCCCATGAGAGGAACTTGGAAGCTACTATTGAAGTTCTTTTCTTTGTAATTTAATTTCATGGATAGTGTTCTTCTATTTTCTGCAACCCTCTACTGTTGTTGATGGTATCGTGTACAACAACTGGATGAGTGACACAGATGTGCATAGTCATACTAGCCAAGTTCTCCACGGCAACGGTACAAGCATCTCATAGAAAAGGAGAGGAAATATTGCATTGCTAGCAGCTCGAGTGAGGCTGGGTTCATCGGCCTTTCAGGCCTTTATGAAAGCATTTGAATGTGCATGCTTGTGAAACAGTTATGTCACTTTTTAGTGTGACAAATTCATCACAAATTTTATCTATGAGCATGACTACTTGCATCATTCATGTATGAAGCACATCAAGATTTTGCACCACCTTTATTTTTACACAATGTGTGTAGTGAAGTCCAAATTTTCTAGATTGATACCCAATAACTGGAATGGGATTTCCTCATGAAGGCTTTCAACAGTGGAAAGTTGAACATTCCTGGCTATCCTCTTTATTTTCAAATTTGATTTTTGGGATTTTCACAGTCATGTGATCTTTAATCTTGGCATTTTTTCATGTTTGAATTGCTTTTGTGGCCCTCAATCGCTTAAATTGGATAAAATTAGCACTTTAATTTTGACCACATGTATTCTCTTTAACTTCAATGATGTTGTCCTCATGGTCGGTCAAGGTGTGCTTCTTGGCCACAACCATCTGTTGAATTACAAAGTTCAAGCTTCAAGCGGTGGCAATCGCTGTCCACACGTGCAAGCACAGACCCGTTATCAGACAATGGGTATGCGACCCATCAATCAGCCATTACCGGAGAGAAAATGGATTAGGTCACTAAGGAATATTCCTTTGGTGTACTTGAGTTAACATTTCACTATGATCTGATCTATGATCCAACCTGTAATTCTTGGTGTGTTTCATCATTTTTTAGACAGGAGAACCAAAGTATAAAAAACCCCAATCGATCCCTGAAATTTCTTCCTTCCTCTTGGAAATCAATTAAGTGGTCCTTCAAACTCACCAAGAACACGAGTTTCTTGAATTTGATGAGTCAATAAATGTTTGCAACTGGAACCAAGAATAAGGGGGATGTGATGGTCTCTCCGCCGCTCCTGACATGCCTGATTGGACCGTCTTGCTCTCATCTCACGCTTTTCCTATCCTCTTTACATGTTTGTTATTCCCCATTGTGTTGCGGGCCATGCTCCACATGCATGCATTGTTGTATTCTCTGTGGATCATGGGGGCGTGTTGGTAAGTTACCATCAGTTTTCGATACGTGATGACCCATTGACTGGTCCAACACTCATGCAGATAGCTGAGAACTCCTGGAAATCAAGAACATCACAGAGCAGCCATGTCGGTCAGAGGTGTATCATTGTGGGACGACAGTCGAGGGGGAAGCAAGTGGAGATAAACAAGTTCCATGTACCATGTAATCTGTGATGAGGAGAATTTATTGTATGCAGCAGTCCACTCTGCCCTACAGTCAAGCTACCAAAACTGCTGGCACTTGCGTCATTATGATGCTCACTACTGTGACATGTAGTTCATCGTTTGTTGTTATTCGCTTTTGGGAATTTGGCCCAGTGTCCCAGTATTGGGGGCATGTCCCTGTCTCATTTCTGGCATCGCAGTCAGACTGAACCCGCGAGTTTCATCATATGACTCGCCTTTGGGTGGCCATGACACCCCCAAACCACCTTCCCCGCAAGCAAGCTTTCTGCTCTCCCAGTGGGAGGGGATAGGGGCGGGGATAGGAGAGGGGATATGGGAGGGGATAGGCGAGGGGCTCCTTCTCTTTGGTGCCACTTCACATGCTCTACTTTCTGTTGTCCAATTGTTTACAGTAAACCATGGCCCTTCTTTAAGCATTTGTGTTCATGAATAGTTTACACACAGTTGAATACTTGACTGCAACCATGTGCACATCTTTGCAGGCAACAAAACATTGTCAACTTGCTTGGAAAAATTGCAGCATCAAGCTAAATTGCTGCTGCTCGTGTGAGTTATTCCAGCGCAGGAGTGGCATTATGGCTATGTCCATGTGCACCACAGGGAAGTTTACCAAGAACTTCATGCCAGATGCAGTGTGTGTGGCTGAAAGAGTCAGGAACGTGCATGCTTTCACACACTCATGGACAATGTAGGATCTCATGTACTACATCCTGAGCATGGATAGACTTCAGAATAACCCTCATTCTCGTAGACCTATTATCAGCTTCCCCCCATTCTGAGGATTATCTTGAGGTCGTCCATATTCGGTGTTTCCGAGAGGTTATCTCCTCTATGACCGGTAGGGAGGAGATTTTATCTTCTTCTTCCCCCTAGTTTCAAACGATTATAACCAGGTTACCCTACCCCTCTCCCCTTCATTTTAGGGACAACCTAGTGATATGTTTAAAAATGGGGGTGACCTGGCAATATGTTTTTCAATTGGGGGCGACCTGGTGATACGTTAAAAACTGAGGGGATCCTTGAGCTTGTCCAGTCAGAATGGGGACGACTTGGATACTAGCCTACTTGTCAGCCACCCCCAATCATTTGTCGAGAGGCCGTGCTAGACCCCCACGGGTGGCAGCGAAGCCCCACGCAGGAGCCTTGTGTGGGTGGTCTCGTTGACCGGCTTGTTAGCCTCTTGATGCCGGTCAATTTCTGGTTAACGTTGAATATCTACCACAAACTGGTTCCTGATCCATGGCGTCTATGCACTCGCTTACTTTCACCCACAACCGTTCTCCGCGAGTGCATTTCCTGCAAACCCTCTAACGTGACAATGGACACACCATATACGAGGAGGATTCCCCCGTCTTATTCCATGTACACCTTTGTTTGGATGGATGGTGGCATGAACCCAAACAGCTCGAGCGTTGGTTCAGTTTTGTACTCTCCATATTTGAATTGTCCGTCGTAATACTGAAAGCGTTTCTTCCATTGTTGAATAGAAATGGGTTTTCTCCAAATCTGTTTGCTCTATTCTGGTCCCCTTCCTCTCCTATGCTCACCTCAGATCAGGACCCTGTGAACAATGAGGTGAGGCGCCATGTCAGTCGCACCACCAGCTGCCAGGGTGCAGGAGTCGGTGCTAAAGAAGCGCAAGCACGATCAGTAGCGGGCAGCTGCCAAGCAAGCGCAGGCGGCCAACCGGACGGTCATCTTCAAACGTGCAGAACAACACAACAAGAAGCACCGGCAGCAGGAGATGGACCTCACTCGGCTTAAGCGGAAGGCCAAGCTCAATGGCGGCTTCTACGTCGAGCCTGAGGCCAAGGTCCTCTTCTTCATCTGTATTTGTTGTATCAATGACATGCCCCCGAAGACAAGGAAGCTCATAAGGCTACTGCGGTTGAGGCAGATCATCAAGGGTGTATTAGTGAAGGTGAACAGGGAAAAACGTAACGTGATGCACAAGGTCAATTCCTACGTCACGCACGGCTACCCCAATGTGAAAAGCATCCGCAAGCTCATTTACAAGCGTGGCTATGGTCATTTATGCGTGACGTCGATTCCTACGTCACGCACGGCTACCCCAATGTGAGTGCGTGCTTACCGGTTTCTTAGACTCTTGCTCCCCCTCCTATCTCTTCTCTTGATGCAACACTCAAATTGAAGGCAAACCTTGTCGCATCCATGGCTCCAATTCTTGCCCAGCTACTCATTCACATGGCATGCTTGCTTAACAAGGAACCTTCCTAGTAACTACTGGTATCAGAGCAATGGGGCTCGCCCCCAGCTCCTCGTCAACCCTGGACCTGTGACTTACCCGCCGAACCGGCCTCATTGCCGTTACGACGGGACCATGGCACTCTTGCCTACGGCACTCTCGCCATAGTCGGACCATCCGCAGCATCACCCGCCATGGCAATATATCTGGCCATGCATCATCAACACCGGCGACACTTCCCAATCTCCAGAACTCTTGCCGTCACTCTCTCACATCTCCAGTGACTCGGCACTTACAACCTTGCAGCTCTCTGTTGCATCATCTCCTGGCACGTCACAACCATCTTGTCACCACAGCTCTCTCTTGCATCGCCTGCCATCCTCTCGCGGAAGTTAGCACCAATGCACTCTTGGGTGCCTCTCGTACATATTGACGCTCTCGGCAGTCCGCACACTTCAGGCGGCGTCTCCTCTACACCCTGCACTCTGTAGCACCACAGTCGGCAGCAGTATCTTTTGGCTGCATCTGTAGCCCTAACTTCAGTTATGCTAGATTTGCCGCCGCTTGATGGACCCCCGGACGAAGAGTTGGACTCGTCTCGCACCGCTACTCGCTACACTGACAGTGGAAAAGAGGACCCTCGAGTGTTTGATGAGCCCCCACTCACTGAGGATGACACTCCATTGTGGTTTCGTATGCTAGATAGCACATTATGGTACTCAGACATAGCCACGGCATCAGAGCTTGAGGTGAAAAGAGAGAGTGAGGAGGTTGGAAGGCAGTTGTACACAGCAGACGACCTGCCGCCATCACCTCCACGCATGTCAAGCATGCAATCACCTCGCGATCCCTAGTCGTCCAACCCCACCTCCACTGCCGACACAACTCCATCTTCCACACCATCAGACGCGGCTGGACTGTCCACCGCACGTGACATCCCCAGCGGCATCCCCATCTTACCACTTCATATGGACTCCATTGGCTTGGCGGGTGTCATCCTCGATGCAACCGCTGGTGCTCCTGAAACCTTTGCAGCCACAGCCCGTGCTTACAAAGTCCAAACACAGTCTGTAGTGGGCCATGCAGCGGAAGCTCACGGGCATGCTGCAGCATCTCTCACACTACTAGCAGCTGCCGCCGCCAACGTCGCCACACAAGTGACAACAGCATCTGCTGCTGTGGCCAATGCCGCAGCCTCCGCAGCTGATGCGACGGCCAGAGCCATCAGCTCCGTTCGTGCGTCTACTGCATCTGCTGTTCTGATCCCCACTGGTGCACCTCAAGAGCTGATACCCTACTTCACCACTGGAGTCCTCATTGCGTCAGCCGCAATCGCGGGCGCCACCGTCATAGGGCTTCTCTGCCTCACAGTAGTAGTGGCCGGTGGGTGGCTATTCTCTTTTCATCAACAGCCGCAGTAGTGCCGCCACTCTTCTCATTGCTTCCACGTCGCTGGCCCGGTGAGCTCTCCTCTATCTCCTTGCTTTCTATCTTCTCTCCACCTACACCTCTTGTCACTTCTCATCATGCCAGGAAGAGAGGAAAAAATAGAGGCTCTACAAGCTGTACTTAGCGAGGCACAAGGGGCTCATCGCAATGTTAAGGATGAGCTTCAACAAAGACATGAAGTGCACCATGAGCTTGCTGCCAGAGTAGCCACCGTATTCATTGAACGCTTGCGTGCAATCCCAGCTTTTGTTGCGGCCTCGCCTGCTGAAGAAAATTCATCTACTGACTCATCTGTGCCTCTCAGTGGTAGTGCTCCCAGATCCTTGCCACCCGCTCTCTCTGTTGTTGCTACTGCTCGAGCCCTCCTTCCGATCGGGCACAAATATTTCAAGACACCACCGCCTCAGTTCACGTCCAAACTCGCCTTCCCTTCTTGGGCGACACGCTTTAGCGCATGGGTGCAAGGGGAGCTCTTGTGGGAGTATTACTCCCCCACTAAGCCGCAATTTGTCCCCAAACCCACAGAGGCAGTTCGGGCGGTGCGGGCCCTCATCAATGCCATACCTAATGGTCTCCTTGAAGACATTTGTACGTACAACGTGGATCCCAAACGAGGCACATGCGCTAACCCTGTTGGTGCCTATGCCCTTATCCCTCACCGTAAAACTATGAATGAAAATTCTGCCCAGAGTGCTCTGACTATGCAGTTCAACACACTCCAGATGCGGATGGATGAGACCGCAGATGGGTATTGGGCACGCAGCCTACGCCTTCTACGCGATCTGGGCAAGGCAGTCCCAGGTCCCCTCTCTGCCTGCTTATCCATTGTTGCTGGTCTCATCCCTGAACTCTCACACCTCTACCTTCACGTCTCCCAGGTAGAGCTTGAGCGCCTTGCTGCCTCTATGGTCCCTAAGAACTCTCCCCCTGGGATCGGCCCTCTCTATGAGTTCACTGCTCCCTGTCTCACAAATTGGTGGAGCAACCTACAAAACAAACGCATGCATCACGTAGCCCTTGCAGCTGTCACCACCTCCTCATCCTCCTTGCCTGCAACCACTTCCTCTTCTCCATCCCTCCCTTCTCTTGTCGTAGCTCATCCAATGCAAGCTGCCTGGTGGGACAGTAACTGTGGTTCAGGTCGTGGTGGTGGTTGTGGTGGGAAGGGGCGTGGAGGTGGCCGTGGTGGCAAGCCCTCCTCAGGCACCACCACTTCTATCGATGTCACCTGCTGGAAATGTGGTACCACTGGACACTCTGCACCAAAGTGCCTGGCTTCCCGTGATGACATCCGTCTGGCATCGGCTATGCGTGCCCACTAGGCACGGACGGGTGTCACCTCTTCCTCTGCAGCAGCAATAGTTGTGATCGTTGTATCTTCCTCATCTTCCTCCTCAGTCTCAGTGCTCACCACCACTCATGCTCCTCTCCAGCCGTCACCACCTCCCGTCAGCCCATGGGGCTGGATTCCTCCTCCATCTGGACCTCTCTACTATGGTCCTCAATCATCTCATTACTCCGTGCCTCCATGGCCCCGTGACGATGGTCACTTCTCCGTCCGCTCCTCCAACCGCTCCTCTGACCGTTGTGATTACGAGCGCACTCTTGAGCGATGCTTGGCAGAGCTCCTTCACCTTCTCTCTCAGAGAGGTGAGAGTGTGAATGGCCAGTCTTGTTTGTCTGTTTGTGAGTCCGATGCCACCCTTTGTGGTGTTGCGTCCGGTGGTGTACAAGGGACTTTGCCTGATGACTGGTCCTGGATTGAAGAATGGCAGTCTTAAATGTTTTCCACTGACCTAAGTGGAGCCTCTTCCTTTTCCTCTCATGGCACCGTTGCTGTCTGCCTTGTTCTACCTTCCACTCGTGCATCTCCAAGCCTTTGGATCATTGATTCCAGGGCCACACATCACATGACCTCCTGTCGTTCGTCCTTTGTGTCCCTTGGGCTTGTTGGCACTGTTTGCTCTGTGTGCACTGGCTTCGGCCAACTTCTCCCTGTCCAAGGTGTTGGTGTTGTTAACTTTGTTGGCCCTGGTGGCATTGTATATCTCCTTGATATTTGTATGTCCCTCACCTTCAGGTCAGTCTACTCTCTGTGACTACCCTCGACGACCAAGGCATGGACTTCTCATCCAGTCGCGGCCTTACCTCTATTCCTGTGTGCTCGTCTGGCCGCGTTGTTCTTTGCATCGTGCGCTGTGATCGCCTGTTCCGTGCCCCTCTCACTCCGCCATCGTCTTTCCCTGTCTCTGCTCTTGTCCACGTTGTCCCCTCCTTGTCTCCAATCCACACTGATATTTTTCATTGTCATCTCTATCACATTCACACTGCCACCATTCAGCTCCTTCTCCGCCTCTAGCCTACTACTGGACTTGATCCTGCCACATTTATACCTCCCTACTCCTCAACTTGTCTTCACTATGATAGCGGCAAGATGCACCAATCCCCGTTCACCACTGCTGAGTCCACCACCTCATACCCTCGTGACGCTGTGCTTGCTTATGTTATGGGTCCTCTACCTCAGGACTTCCTCGGTGGTCTTGGTCGCTACGTGCTATGCCTGACTCATGATTTCTCCCACTACCGTTGGGTTTTTGCTCTTCGCCATAAAAGTGACATCACTGACGTGCTTGAGTCATGGCTTCCTCAGGCTGAGCGCCCCTGTCTCCGTCCCTCCCGCTTCTTTTGCAATGACAGAGGAGGTGAGTTCTTTGGTCCTACCTCTCGCTTCCTTAAGTCTCGTGGTGTTCGTCTTGAATCCTTTCCTCCTTACATCCCACAGTAGAATGGTGTGTCCAAGCATTTGAATCGCACCCTTGCTGATGGTGTCTGCTCTCTTCTCTCCGCCTGCGGTCAGTCCAGCTTCTTTGCCTTTGAAGCCATGTCTTACATGACTTGGGTCCGGAATCGGGTTCCACATGGACCTCTCCCCCACTCTGTCACGTCTTTTGAGCGTTGGACTGGCCGCCGTGCCAATCTCTGCCTTGCTCGTGTCTGGGGGTGTCTTGTTTCCGTGTGGCTTCCCGCCGACCAACGGAATGGTAAGTTGTCTCCTCGTGGTCGATTGTGTATTTTCCTCGGTGTCTCTGTGTTCTCTAAAGCTTGGACATTCTACGATCCCTCCTGTTGTCGTGTCCTTGAGTCCCGTGATGCCCTCTTCTTTAAGCACTTCTTTGAATGCTATCTCTCCCACTCTGGTGGGTCCCTCCCTCCGCCTCCTCGGAGTGGGGGTGACTCTCTTCCCTCCCGGGCCTTTGTTCTCCCCTCTGCGCATCTGTCAAAACCTGCTACCTCCTCCGGTCCCTCTACTACCTCTGAGTCCTCGGGTCCCTCTAGCTCTCCCAGGTCTACCTCTTTGCCTCCCCTAAGCCCTCGGCCCCTTTTGAACCTTCTATTACCTCTGTTACACCTTCCGCTCTAGCTTCATTTCCGTCGTCTATGCATGTCCCATCTATTCCTCTAGTCTCACCTTACACGCGTGGTGGTCGCCTTGGGGCACTTCCGTCTCACTCCCACCCTGTTGTCTTTGGTGACTCTGGCCTTCGCGATCTTGGTCTTGCAACATCTGCCTTATCCACGGTTGTCTCTGAGGTGCATCCCAACATTGCACTACGCTACTCCCACATTGAACAAGAGTTCCACTCAGCTCTCTCCTTGTCTCTAGCTGGGTATGTTGCCTCGTGCTTTGCTGCTGCCTACCTCTCTCCTCTTCTGCTTGAACCGCTGACTCTGCATGCCGCCTGTACAGCAACTGATTCCTCCTTGTGGGAGCAAGCTATGAAAGCCGAGCTTCATGCGGTGTCTGAGCACGGCGTGTATGAGCTAGTGGATCTCCCACCATGTAGTAAAGTTGTTGCCGCTACATGGGTGTACCGTCGCAAGTTGAACCATGACAACACCGTTGAACGGTACAAGGTACGCCTCACGGCCAAATGGTTCTCACACATTCCTCGGGTCGACTTTGATGAGACCTTCGTCCCAGTGGGTCACTACACCACCGCCAGGGCACTTCTCAGCCTGGTAGCCTAGCATGACTGGGAGCTGGAGCAGATGGACGTCAACAACGCCTTCCTACATGGTAGGCTGGACGAGGAAATTTACATGGTGCAGGTGCCTAGTTTCTCTGATGGAAAAAACCGAGTGTGGCGCCTGCACAAGGCTCTCTATGGCCTAAAGCAGTCCCCACGCTTCTAGAACCAAGAGATCACAACAACTCTGGAAAAAGGGGGCTTTCGAAGAAGCACTATGGACCCCGCTCTCTTTCTCAATGCTCCCTCCAAACCCCTTGTTGCCATCCTTGTCTATGTGGATGAGCTCCTCATTGCATCTCCTGACAATGTGTCTGTCGCAACTGCAAAGTCTATACTTCAAGCGGCATACAAAATGAAGGAGCTTGGACCAGCCCGTGTCTTTCTGGGTATGGAACTAGAGCGTTATTGCACACGCCGCACCCTACATGTCCACCAAGCTGTGTACGTCCGCATCTTGGGGGAGTTCTTTGGGTTGCTCCTCACTTCCATCCCCACACCATCCACACCTATGACACCATCCGGCCAGTCGTTGCTGAAATCCTTCGAACCATCCAAACTGGGGGAGACGGTTGATGTGACGGACTATCTCCGAGTCATTGGCTCCCTGATGTATCTTGCTGCCACTACATGTGCTTATGTTACCTTTGTTGTAAACTTCCTGTCTCAATTTTCTCAGTGTCCCCATGAGCGTCATCTTGAGACAGCCTTGCGGGTAGTACGGTATGCACTGTCCACACCCCGCATCGGGTTGTACTTTCACGAACAACCCTCAGTTCTAGTTGATGGCTTCACTGACAGTGAATGGGCACATGATTCTGATGCACGCAGCAGAACATGAGACATCTTCATGGTGGGCAGAACGACAGTGTCTTGGAAAAGTGGAAAACAGGGATGTGTTGCCCGCAGCACAGGTGAGGCCGAGTATGTCGCTCTTGGTACAGGCACGTGTGACGCTGCTTAGCTTTGTCGTGTGCTGCAGCAATTGTGTGTGCCCATCCGTTGCATCACTCTGCACTGCGACAATCAAAGCACAGAGGTCATTGCCGAAAACGGTGGCATGCATCACTCACGCACCAAGTATATCAATGTGGAGCATCATTTTGTTCACGTGTGCATTGCTGCTGGCTTTGTCCAAGTTGCTTTGCTTGGGTGGATACACGTTCTCAGAGTGTAGACTTTCTCACCAAGGCTCTCAGCCGAAACATGTTCAAAAGTGTTGTTCGTGCTTATGGTCTCATCTGTCCCCATGATCCAACTTGAGTTGCATGACATGTTTTTGTCTCTATTTATCTCATCTTTCTGAACATTCCATGTGTGTAGGATTGTTTGCCTGCGGGTCATGGGGGAGTGTTGAAGTTTGTTGGCCACTCACATCTCTATGCACTCTTGTCTCACTCACCATGGCACCTACATGTACAAATTAAATGACATGGCCTCACCTGGTGGAACATCATGCGTGTGCGTCATGAGTGGAGACTCTGGTGTCATGAAGCAGCAGGTCCATCCAGGAGTGCCCTCTGGCACATACGTGGCCACTGATTGACTTTATGTCATTGATGCAATGGATGTTAGGGTTCGTACATTCTCACTGTTGTTGTCTGCATCATGCTTGTTTGCTTCTGAGCGTTTTGGGGGAGTTGCACATTATCCGGGTGCTGATCCTTAGGGGGCCACCGTGCCGTCAGTGGTCCGTACATTGGTGAGCGGCCGCCCTCGGTTTCATACCGAGTGGTCAGGCTCCACCCCCGGGTGGCGGCACGTGCTCATCCGAGTGAGCTGCTCGGTGTGAGTGCGTGCTCACCGGTTTCTTAGAATCTCCCTCCCCCTCCTGTCTCTTGTCTTGGTGCAAAACTCAATTCGAAGGCAAGCCTTGTCACATCCATGGCTCCAGTTGTCGCTCACCTGCTCATTCACATGGCATGCTTTCTTAACAAGGAACCTGCCTAGTAACTACAGTTTGTGGAGGATGGTGACTGTTGGTCTTGTTGGTGTATGGGCTTTGAGCTATCATGTAGCCTTGCTTAGGGAGAGTCTCCTAGTTTGAGCTGATGGGTCTCCGGTGGCTACATTACTCCTTCTGTGACATGAATGGTGCACTCTAGCAGCTCAGTTTCCCCATATGTTTCTAGTAGAGTTTTCTCGGTGGTCGAGACCCGGGCACTTGGTGTTTTCTGCCAGTGCTCCGGGAGACCCACACATACAGATTGACTGCATCTTGCCTCCGACAGGTTGTACACTCTCTCTGTGGTCGAGACCCGGGTACACGGTGGTTTGTGCCGATACCTCGGGAGACCCTGCACTGATTGGTCTAGTCTTAGGGACCTTTTGACAGACATGTGTAGTGTGCGTGTGGCTGAGACCCGGACGTCCGGTTACGTGTTCCGGCATCTCGGGAGGCCTCAAACTTGCCTAGTTTGGCTAGACCGTGATGCTAGTGTGTCACCGTATATTCTGGTTGTGTTTGGGGTATATTTGATATTTTCCTATCGGTCGAGACCCAGGCACACGGTTACCTGTTCCGGTGCCTTGGGAGACCTCCAGTTTTGTGGTTTCATGTTCTGGGACATGTGTACTCCCCGTCCGTGCCTTTTGGTGCGGCGGGGATGACGGGGCCTGGTGGGCTAGCCGCCAGTCCCCAGTACAAAAGCTCAGTGTAGGGCTCATTGTACTCTCTCCTTGATTCTTAATCTACTCGTTCCAGACTTAGCCAAATTTTGGCGCTGTGTCTCTCTCGCTCACCACCAGAGCTCATGTCTCTTCCAACATGGGCCTGCATGCCCTAGACGCATTTTAGCATGGCATCAGAGCGCAGGGGGGCCGTGTGAGCAGCAGAGCAGCAGAATAGACTGGAAACGCAGCTGAGGTGCTCCACGTGGCGCCACGTGGGCATGAAAGCGACAAGTGTGCAACGGCATCAGCAAACGTACCTACGACCACTTCAAGGACGTCTTTAGGAGTTTTTAGATTAGAATTGACTTTACGACTGCCGGGTGCTACCGCTGCCCCTGTTTAGGTGGCAGCAGCAAACAGCACACATCGGCAGCAGCGACCTTACTCATTTTCTTCGGGTGGTCCATGTGTGTGGTGAGTTAACACGGTAACCCGTGTGCCAGCAGCGTGCGTGCAGCCGGCACAAGCGGCGTGCAAGCAGCGTGCGTGCAGTCGGCACAAGCGGCATGCAAGCAGAATGCAACCAGCTGGTCAGCAGCCAGCACAAGCAGTGCAAGCAGTGTGCAAGCAGCCGACACACGCGTAGCACAGGCAGCAGGTAGCAGCAGTGCAGCTGTGATTGTAGGAGCTTGCGGTAGCAAGCAGCCGCAGCCACGCCTAAGTCCAACAGAAATCTGGCGGCGTTGTAGCAGCAGCCGCAAGCATTGCGTAGTGCGCGGCAGCAGCAGCAGCAGCATTGGCTCTGACAGTGGGCAGTGCACAACATCAGCGCGCACCAGCGCGCGCAGCGAGCAGCAGTAGCAGCGTTGTGCAGCTGGCAGTAGCAGCTGCATCGTGCGCGTCTTCCTCTCTCCCTTTCTCTCTCTCAACCCACGCTCTCCCTGGCTCTCCCTCGCTCTCGCGCTCTCTGGTTCCCTCTCACTCTCGCCAGCTCTCGCGCTCTCTCTGGCTCTCACTGGCTCTCTTGCCTTCGCTGGCCCCCGCTGGCTCTCGCGCTCTCTGGTTCTCGCTGACTCTCGCTAGCTCTCGTGCCCTCGCTGGCTCTCGCTGGCTCTCGCGCTCTCTCAGGTTCTCGCTTGCTCTCGCTGGCCCACGCTGTCCCTCGCTGGCTCTCGCTCGCCTCTAATCCTGCTGACGTCATCGTCAGCACCTCGCGTAGGTTACTTCGCACCCACGCGAAGGTCGCGAGTGCGTTTCGCCACTGCGACGTCACCCACGCGATCGTGGGTGGTTGACGGCCCTCATTTTTTCTTTTTACTCTTCGCTTCGGACTTGATCCGGCCACTCCATCCAGGAACCAAAAAAAACAAGTGGAAAGTTGCACACAAGAGTGCAATGGGTTACATAGTATACATAATGAATAAAGCAATAATAATCGAAATGATAGGAAAGAGGAATTCCGTATACATAAACGAATGAAAA
>SZWC01002696.1:0-56893 GCA_023375785.1 Penium margaritaceum
GGACTCCAGCTCTCCGGTAGCGCCATGAGGAGGATCATGGCTTGCATGTTCTCGTCAAGGTCCCAGTTCATCTTGCGAGCCTCGCCAAGGAGTCCTTCAAACTCCTGTAGGAAATCGGGGATTGATTTGCCCTCATTTACCCGCATGCTGATCAGCCGTTGTAGGATGAATAGTCTGTTCGCGAGGGAGGTGGATTGGTGCACTCGCTTGAGCTTGTCGTAAGCTTCGGAAGCCAGCGTGTACCCGGCAATGATGGGAACATACATCTTGGCTATCGCGTTGCTGAGGAATGACATTACAATATCATTTCGATCCATCCAAGCCTCATGCTCATATGTGCCTTCCGCGGGAACCTGCTCCTCTCCCTTCAGTAGCTTGATGAAGCCGTGCACTTTCATCGCCAGCTCAAACTACCATCTCCAAAGGGGGAAGTCAATCCCCTCGAAAATGGGGATTCCTCCCAGGGGTCCAAGACCTTGTGGCAGTGACATAGCACTCACATTTGCTCCAGTGGTCTGCCCTGTGGTAGCCACTGTTGAGCTTGAGGACTGCCCTGCGGCAGCCCCTACTTCTCCCGATGGGTCAACCATTTTTGTTGCCCTTGTCTGCTTCCCACGTCTCTGCTGCGTTGAGGCCGATGTAGGCTGATGTTAGCTGATGTCTGCTACCGGTTTTAGGATGCAGATCCGTTGCTTACCCCTCCAGCCGATGTTCACCTGCAGACAGAGAATATATCTACACCAACACACCCAGGGTCTTGCCACCAAGGGCAGAGCTTGTCCTGGTTGGGACACAAGGGTCGTGCCNTACAACTGGTCAGTGTGGGCCCATAACCCTTTGTCAACCGGCCTGAGGCAAACGGACTAGAAAACAGGGCCGACACAATAGCACCTGCCGTCCGCTCCTAGCATTTCAGCTAGGAGAAGATATCACCCTCAGGATCACGGTTCCACACTGAGCAGTTCCTAGGCAATCACTTACTAGCAATTGTGTCCACTTAACACTTGGTCACTTTCGCGCGAGGTGCTAGTCAAAGACTAACTCCTGGGGCTTAGACCAACCAGTGTCTTCTTTATACTGTTCCTTAGTTGGACAACTCTGTGAGGAGCATCTAAGGCCAGATTGTGTAATTAGAATGAGGAATGAGCCTGGTACATATAGTCCTAGGCCTGGCTTCTAAGGTGTGTGGGTAGTGACACTTTTGGGGTGGTTACTCCACACCACCTCACCAGTCCGCCAATTGGCGCATCCACTGACCGCCAAGTGGCGCACTCTCCTCATGCATGGAGAAATGTCTAAGAAAATTCCCCTGTGCTAGAAGGTCAAAAAACCTCCTGCACACATCAAGGCTTGATCGCAGGACCTGTTGTCCCTAAATTCAACATGCTATCCGTTGCGCTACACTTCTGGTGTCTCGCTTGGACTTGCACCACGAACAAGGTTTGGGGGACTTACTCCAAGGGAGCAGTGCATGCCCAACCTGTCCGTCAACCCATAGCGGTGGCCATGGGGCATAGAAGAACAACATGTGACAGGTGTGTTGGCATCTCTGAGATCTGCGAAACAAGCAGATGAGGCATGCAACATGCACAGTGTGGGAGAAGGGAGTTGGATCTCCGCGTCTCCATATTTTCCACAAGAAGGGCGCAGGTGCATGAGGAGTGCTGCGAGGGAGCTGAGACAAAGGGACCGGCACAAGGAGTCCTCTCAAAAAGGGGGAGCCATGCGCGCCAGGATGTATGGCGAGGCAGTGGCAGCAACGCCGACAGTGGCTAGAGGAGCAGTCGCAGTTGCACCATCATGGATCCCATGAGAGAACAGTATTTGGTCATGGTCACTGACATATGCCTGCTTCCGTTGGTCATTGTGCATGGTAGCCATATCGTGCCAATACTTATTGAAGATCTTTGTACTTGGTAGCTGAAAAATAGTCATCCCAAAAAACATTTCCCCCTCTTACCATTTGTGACTCAACTTATGAGTTTTCAACATTGACCAAAAATAGTAAAACTCTTTGGTCATAGTGAGTGACATATGCCTACTTCTGGTTGGTCACTGTGCATGGTAGCCACACCGTGCCTCTACTTGATAGTTGATAACTAGTGTTTCCAAACCATTGTTTTTACCTCTGACCGTTTTTGACTCATGTTATGAGTTGTCAATGTTCCCCACACATACTAAAAGTCATATTCACTGACATATGCCTACTTTGGTTGGTTATTGTGCATGGTAGAAAGATCCTGCCACCAAATGTTGGAAGTATTTGCACTCGCTAGTTGATCACTAGTAGTCACAAACTATTGTTTTGTCAGAAAACAGCCCTCGGATGGAGGCAGTTCCAACGTGGCCAGACGGGTCTACTTTGCTCTCGGCTATGCTTTTGTGTAGGTTCTGAGTCTAAGCGTGAGCTTTTTGGTCGCCCCACGCTATGTTTTTGGGAGTTGAAGGCATTTGTGAGACAGTCACTTTTGTGAAGGGAATAACGCGATTTTGTATTAGTTTTTGAACATGGACATGATCTGCACATTTGTAGTGCTAGTCATGAGCTCTCCAACGCACCAAATCGTGCACGATTTGGATAACCGAAGCTCCCGCTACGTCAGTCAAAGCGGAGCACCCCAAACCAGTCGCTTACTCAGCGGCGCACACCACGTCGCCCGCCGAGGCGCCTTCACAAATCAAGGACCCACCAAAACGCCTTTCCGGAGGCGCAGATGTCCCTACGCGTAGTGGCGGCGCCCCTTGCACCTTTGGGGCCTGTTTCGATGAGTTAATCATCAAGTTTGGTGATGGGGATGGATGTGGGTTGAAACCTGTTCGCGGACCTGCAGTCTGAATTTTGACAAAGTCCCTGAGTAACAAAATGCAATACTGAGTTCCGGACGCCGAGCCAGAAATTTGGCTAAGTCCCTCAGTAACAAACTGCACTACTGGCATCCGACGGATCATTTGTCGGACGCCTCGGCAGCCCTTCTGGAGCAAAATCTCCAGATGGACTTTTGTTACTCGGTCAGGTGGATTATCCACCTCGAACCTCGGTCGACTCCCAGAGCCGCCGCGCACACCCCAACTTTGGAAGCCCATATCTCCCTCGTTACTTGACCGATTCCGGTGAAACAACTTCCACCGGATTCAAATACTTGTGAAATTTCAGGGGCAATCCTCCAATTTAGGATTTGAGCAATCCTCAAGTCGCCAGATCCGTCAACGAGGACTTTCCTCTGTCTGGCGTCTCGTCGGCGCCTCCCGGCGCCGCACTTGGGCATGCAGAGGGACAAATCTTCAACATTCTCCGCCCTGCACCTGCCATGCCCTCTGCTCCTGCTTTCTCTCTCTCATCTTCTGCTGTGCCCTCCAGCCCATCATAGCTGGTCATCCCAAGTCCGACCACGCTCAATGCGTGCTGGTCGATGGGTTGCGCTTTGGTCAAGCAATCCGCAAGCATGTTGTGCGTGTTGCAATGTTGCAGCACCACCTGCCCCTTTTCGACCATGTCCCGTGCGTAGTGGTAACGCACACTCATGTGCTTTGTCCTCCTGTGCTCTGTGGTGTTGTTGGTCAGCGAGATTGAGGAGGTATTTTCCTCTTGCACCACCGTCGGCTCTTGCTGCGGCACGCCCAGCTCCCCCAGCAATCTGCGGAGCCACACCGCCTCCTTGACCGCCTCGGCCAACATGATGTACTCTGCTTCCACTGTGGAGGTGGCAACGCAGTCTTGCTTTCTGCTGCACCACAAGACCGCTGCACCAGCAAGGAAGAACACGTAGCTTGATGTGGACTTCTGCTTGTCCACATCACCAGTGTAGTCTGTGTCCGTGTAGCAGACCAGACGCAAGGGGTCCGTCCGCCTCTTGCCGTCAAACCTCAAGCGCGCATGCCGCGTCGCCTGCAGGTAGCGGAGGATGCGCTTGACCGCCTGCCAGTGTAGAAGCCCTAGATCAGCCACGTACCTCCTCATTTGGCCCACCCTATACACCAGGTCTGGTCGAGTTGCCACCATGCGTACATGAGGCTGCCCACCGCCGATTGGTAGGGCACCCGTGCCATATCCTCCCACTCTTCTTTTGTTTGCGGCGCCATTGCCGCACTCAGTTCACAGGTCGTGGAGACTGGACTGCCAACTGGTTTGCAGTCCTCCATGCCGTACCGCTTCACCACCTCGGCCACGTATTTGGCTTGTCCCAGCTCAAGTGTGCACGCCCTCCTGTTCCGCGTAATGCTCACCCCGAGGTAGTACTCCAGCTCCCTCATGTCCGGCATCTGGAATCTGTTGCTCAGCTGCTCTTTCAGCTGCTGTAGGCTCGGCGAATCCGTCGAGCACACAATCAGGTCGTCCACTTAGAGTGCAACGATCTGAAGGAGCTGTTTGTCGCGCCGCACGTACACGCTGTGATCCGCCTCACAGCGCTTGAAGTTGAGTTGTGCCATGAAGCTGTCCATCTGTTCGTACCAACATCTGGGCGATTGTTTTAGCTCGTACAAGGACTTTCGCACCTTACACACCTTGCCCTCCGGCGCCTCCACCCCCTCTGGCACCTCCATGTATATCTCTTTGTCTATGATGCCGTTGAGGAAGGCCGTCCTTACGTCCATTTGGTGGAGCTCCATGTCCTTTGCAGCCGCCACCGCAAGGATCGCCGGGATGCTTGTGAACTTGGCAACGGGAGCAAATGTCTCATCGTAGTGCTCCCCCTTACGCTCTGCGTAATCCTTTGCCACCAGCCGCGCCTTGTATTTGTCAACCACAACTTCCTTTGTGAACTTGGTCTTAAAGACCCACTTTGAGCCGATGACCTTGGCATCTTTCGGCCTGTCAACCAGCTCCCACGTATCATTCTTCGTGATGGACGTCAGCTCCGATTTGATAGCTGCGTCCCACTGATCCCCTTCGGGCTGTACAAGCGCCTCTTGCACGGTAGTAGGCTTGGTTGATGCAGCCAGCATGCACCGCGTCATGCCAATCCATTGACCGGTGCTTGCGTTGAAGCGCTTCCCTGCTTTTCGCTGCCTCCCATTGCGGTGCGGTAGTTTTGGTGGCGCATCGTCGCTTTGCTACGATCCCTCCGACTTAGCATGCTCCGGTGAATCATCGACCGGACGGCTCCCCAAGGATCTCTCTCGCTCTGGCGAAACATCACTCGAACGACCGGCACGTCCAATGCGTTTTCCACCGACGCCCGATGCACACTCTGCCAGGAGTGCACGCCTTGGCACCCTCGGTGCCTCATCCACCAGATCCTTCCAATGGATCTCCTCATCAGCTTGATCATCATCAGAGTCCTCCGCGTTGGCTGCCACCGCTGGTGTACCTTCGCGCTCTGACGCCGCATCCTCAACTTTAGCTTCCGCCGGCTCCTTCTTGTAGTCAAGGAGCTGGAACCACTCCCCCGTCTTTGGAGAGTCCACCACGCCCACGTCGTTGCTGCTGATGTAGCTCTGCTGTTCGTCAAACTCGACATCTCGGCTGCAAATTACCTCCTCCTTGCACATGTCGTAGAGCCGGTACGCCTTATGCGCGCTCTCATAGCCAAGGAAGAGATACGAATTTGCCCGCGGCTCTAGCTTGCTGTTACGTCTCTGCGTAGCCTACACCACCGCGTGCGCCTTGTACCCGAACACTTTAAGGTGTGCCACACTTGGCTTGCGCCTGCTCCAAACCTCCTGCGGTGTCTTCCAGCTACTCCTGCCCTTCAGCACCATTGTAGGAGTGAGGTTGATGGTGTAGCTCGCCGTACGCATAGCTTCCGTCCAGAAGCTTCGCGGCAATTCCGCATCCACCAACATGGTCCGTACCAAGTTCAGCAGTGTGTGGTTCGTCCACTCCGCCACGCCATTTGACTGAGACGAATACGACGTAGTTTGTTCCCATGTTATGCCCTGCTGCTTCATGCACCCGCTACAGTCCACGTACTCTCCGTCGCTGTCACTGCGTAGCGCTCTAACCTTCCGGTCAGTTTGCCTCTCCACCGCGGCGACATACTCCTTCAGCCGGTCCATGACCACACCTTTCCGCTTCATAAAGTACACGAAGAGCTTTCTGTTGTAGTCATCAATGAAGGTGACGAAGTAACGCACACTGCTCTTTGACGCCGTCTTCAATGGTCCGCACACGTTGCTGTGCACGACCTCTAGCAGGTCCGAGGCGCGATTCACGTTCTCGTTGAACGGTTTGCGCCGCGCCTTGCCCAAAATGCAAGGCTCACACTTTTTGTGCTTTGCTGCATCTGTTACCTCTTCCGCACCGTCGATGACGAGGCCGCGTACCAGCTCGCGCTTTGCCATCCCCTTCACGATTGCGGGTGAGGAATGCCCCAGTCGTCAGTGCCAGAGCTCGAGATCAGCTCCCCCTCCTTTAGCCAGGTTGACGGTGCGTTCTTACGAGTCTACTAAATCTGTCGCCGCGGGGATCACCTTGGTCTCCAAGATGTAGAGGCCTCCCTCGCGCTTAGCCTCTAGCACGGGCTCGCCGCCACCGTCCTTGCGCACGACTGCCCCTCTTCTCCTGAAGAGGGGCCTCGTACCCCTTGTCAGTCAGGCGGCTAACACCTAGAATATCAGCCAAGCCGGGTACATGCTGCACGTCCTTGATGACGCGATGCACCCGCTTTCAACCAACCACCACTTCCACGTCCACGACTCCTTGGCCAGCCGCCGGCTAGACCTTGTCCTTTGCGACCACCATGGATTTGCTGGACTTGGTGTAGTTGATGAACCCGACCTTCTCAACCTGGGTATGCTCCTCCGCTCCGGAGTCAAGGCATCGGCGGTTGACCTTCTTGAGGTAGTGGTTTTGAGTGCCATTGAGGAGCGCCTTCTTTCCTTTGGCATCCTTGCCGCTGGCCTTTGCCTCCTTGGTGCACTCACGGGCCCAATGTCCCTCCTTGCCGTAGTTACGGCACGCACCCTTCTTGGCGCCCTTCTTGCCGCCGCCATGTCCGCCACCTCTCTTGGCCCCGCTTCCGCCACCACGCGTTTTGGTGACAAGGACCGATGAGGACGACAGGGACTCCCCACAGCTCCGTCGCTGCGCCTCGTTGCGTATGTACTCTGCGACCGCGCCATAGGTGAGCTTGTCCTCTGCCCATTCTCCCAAGACTGTAATGAGAGGGCTCCAACTGTCAGGAAGGGGCATGAGGAGGGCCATCGCCTACAGCTGCGCGTTGATCTTCCACCCCACGTCGTTGCATTGTGAGGCGAGCGACCCGATCTGCTGCATGGCGGTGATGAAATCATCTCCCTCCTGGATTCTCACCATCAAGAGTCGCTTGATTGCGAAGATTTTGTTTGCCAACGACTTGGATTGATGGATTGCATAGAGTTTTTGCCAAGCTTTGGCTGCCAACTTGCAACCCTGGAAGTAGCCCCACTCCGACTCGGCCGTCCCGGACACCAGCAGCATGAGCGCCTCCGTGTTCTTCTTTGCGAAGGCCTCCTTCTGTACTTCCGTCGCCGTCGCTTCGTCGAGGACTTCCGTTCCCTTCATGACCTCCAGCAGCCCCTTATGCGCGATGTACAGCTTGAAGTGCCATCTCCATAGCCCATAGCCAGGGCCTTTTGCATACTTGTGGATGGGCTGCGTCTCCTTCTGCGCCATTTGCGTAGTCCTCAACTCCGGGAGCTCAGAGCTTGACGGCAATGTCGTCCCTGACGACAGTCCCGTCCGCCGCAAAAGTTGTGAGCGATCGTAGACCGGTCAGGGCTGTGGGCCCATAACCCTTTGTCAGAAAACGGCCCCCGGATGGAGGCAGTTCCAACGTGGCCAGACGGGTCTACTTTGCTCTCGGCTATGCTTTTGTGCAGGTTGTGAGTCTAAGCGTGAGCTTTCTGGTCGCCCCACGCCATGTTTTTGGGAGTTGAAGGCATTTGTGAGACAGTCACTTTTGTGAAGGCAATAACGCAATTTTGCATCAGTTGTTGAACATGGACATGATCTGCACATATGTAGGGCTAGTCATAAGCTCTCGAACGCACCAAATTGTGCGCGATTCAGATCACCGTAGCTCCCGCTACGTCAGTCAAAGCGCAGCACCCCAAACCAGTCTCTTACTCGGCGACACGTACCACGTCGCCCGCCGAGGCGCCTTCACACATCAAGGACCCATCAAAATGCCTTTCCGGAGGCGCAGATGTCCCTACGCGTAGTGGCGGCGTCCCTTGCGCCTTTGGGGTCTGTTTCGATGAGTTAATCATCGAGTTTGGTGATAGGGATGGATGTGGGTCGAAACCTGTTTGCGGACCTGCAGTCGGAATTTTGACAAAGTCCCCGAGTAACAAAATGTAATACTGAGTTCCGGACGCCGAGCCAGAAATTTGGCTAAGTCCCTCACTAACAAACTGCACTACTGGCATCCGACGGATCATTTGTCGGACGCCTCGGCAGCCCTTCCGGAGCAAAATCTCAAGATGGACTTTTGTTATGCGGTCAGGTAGATTATCTACCTCGAACCTCGGCCGGCTCCCAGAAACGCCGCGCACACTCCAACTTTGAAAGCCCATATCTCCCTCGTTACTTGTCCGATTCCTGTGAAACAACTTCCACCGGATTCAAATACTTGTCAACTTTCAAGGGAAATCCTCTAATCTAGGATCCAAGCAATCCTCGAGTCGCCAGATCCGTTGACGAGGATTTTCCTCTGTCTGGCGGCTCGTCGGCGCCTCCCGGCGCTGCACTTGGGCATGCAGAGGGGCAAATCTTCAACATGTTTTCCCCACTGACAATCTGTAACTTGTGTTATGAGTTGTCAATGTTGACCATGCCCATTGGAATACTCTGGTTATAGTCTGTGACATATGCATACTTTGGATGGCCATTATGCATGGTAGCCACTTCGTGCCATTACTTATTGAAGATTTTTGTACTTGCTACTTGATAACAAGTATTCACAAAACATTGTTTCCCCCAATGACCATTAGTGACTCGTGTTATGAGTTGTCATTATTGAAAATGTAAAGTGAAATTCTTCGGTCATGGTCAGTGATATATGCATACTTTGGTCGTTCATTGTGCATGGTAGCGACATTGTGCCATTACTTATTGAAGGTCTTTGTACTTTAAAAAAGATACCAAGTGTTCCCAACCCAATGCTTCCCCTTTGACCATTTGTGACTCGTGTTATGAGTTGTCAACGCTGACCGCGTAAAATGACAACCTTTGGTCATGGGCTGTGACATATGCCTACTTTGGTTGGTCATTGTGCATGGTAGCCTCAATGTACCACTAAGTATTTGGGGTATTTGTACTTGCTGGTTGATACCTAGTGTGTCCAAACCATTGTGTTCCCATATGACCATTTGTGACTCGTGTTGTGAGTTGTCAACGTTGACTACAGATACTGGAATTCTTTGGTCATGGTTAGTGACATGTGCATCCTTTGGTTGGTCATTGTGCATGGTAGATACACTGTATGACTACTTATTGATGATCTTACTTGCTATCTCATAACTAGTATTGCTAAGAACTTTTTTCTCCCTTTGACCATTTGTGACTTCTACTATGAGTTGTCAATGTTGACCACATACAGTTGACATCTTTGGTCATAGGCAGTGATGAATACCTACTTTGGTTGGTCATTGTGCATGGTAGCCACACTGTGCCACTATTTATAGAAGGTTTTTGTACTTGCTTGAGGATAACTAGCGTTTCCAAACCATTGTTTACCCCTATGAACATTTACAACTTGTATTATGAGGCGTCGATGTTGACCAGACACAATGGAATTCTTTGGTCATGGTCAGTGACATATGCATACTTTGGTTGGTCATTGTGCATGGTAGCCACACGTTACCACTACTTATTGAAAGTCTTTGTACTTTCTTATTGATGTAAAATATTCATAAACAATTGTTTCCCCCTCTGACCAGTTGTGACTCGTCGCATGAGTTGTCAACATCGATCACACACAGTGGAGTTCTTTGATCATAGGCGGTGACAATGGCTACTTTGTTTGGTCATTGTGCATGGTATCCACACGGTGCCACTACTTATTGAAGGTCTTTGTACTTGCTAGATGATATTTATTGTCATTAAACAAAATGGTCAACCATTTTGTTTCCCTCTGACCATGTTTGACTCGTGATATGAGTTGTCAACGTTGACCACACACAGTGGAATTCTTTGGTCATGGTCAGTGACATATGCCTATTTTGGTTGGTTATTGTGCATGGTAGCCATACCGTGCCACTAATTATTGAAGCTATTTGTACTTGCTATTTAATAACAAGTATTCTGAAACCATTGTTGCCACCTCTGACCATTTGTGGCTCGTATTATGAGTTGTTAACACTGACTACCCTTGGTGAGATTCTTTGGTCATGGTCAGTGACATATTCCTACTTCAAGTGGTCATTGTCCATGGTAGCCACACCGTGCCACTACGTATTGAAGATCATTGTACTTGATAGTTAATAGCTAGTAATCCAACAAACATTTCCCCCCCTCTTACCATTTGTGATTCGTATTATGAGTTGTCAACGTTGACCAGACATAGAAAACCTCTTTGGTCATAGTCAGTGACATATGCCTATTTTGGTTGGTCATTGGGCATGGTAGCCACACCTTGCCACTGCTTATTGAAGGACTTTGTACTTATTAGTTGTTAAATAGTGTTCCCAAACCATTGTTTTCCCCTCTGACCATTTGTGACTTGTTTTATGAGTTGTCAATGTTGACCACAAATAGAAAAATTTATTGGTCATGTTGAGCAACATATGCATACTTTGGTTGGTCACTGTGCATGGTAGCCAGACCGTGCCACTACATATTGAAAGTATTTGTACTTGCTAGTTGATAACTAGTAGTCAAAAACCATTGTTTGCCCGTCTGACAATTTGTGACTCGTGGTATGAGTTGTCAACGTTCACCATACATAGTGGAATACTCTGGTCATAGTCTGTGACATGCATACTTTGGGTGGTCAGAATGCATGATAGCCACATTGTGCCACTATTTATCGAAGTTCTTTGTACTTGCTAGTTGATGAAAAGTATTCCCAACCCACTGACTCCCCCGTTTACTATTTGTGACTCCTATTTTGAGTTGTCATCATTGACCATATAAAGTGCAGTTCTTCGGTCATGGTCAGTGACATAAGCATACTTTGGTTGGTCATTGTGCATGATAGCCACACTGTGCCACTACTTCTTGAGAGTATTTCTACTTCTAAGAAATATCAGGTGTTCCCAAAGCATTGTTTCCCCCTTTTACCATTTGTCACTCGTGTTATGAGTTGTCAACGTTGACTACACATACTGGAATTCTTTGGTCATGGTTAGTAACATATGCATACTTTGGTTGGTCGTTGTGCATGGTAGCCACACCTTGCCACTACTTATTAAACATCTTTGTACTTTCTAGTTGATAACTAGTATTTCCAAACCATTGTTTCCCCCCCTGACCAGTTGTGACTCTTGTATGAGTTGTCAACATTGATCACACACAGTGGAATTCTTTTCTCGTAGGCAATGACAAATGCCTAGTTTGGTTGGTCATTGTGCATGGTAGCCACATGGTGCCACTACTTATTGAAGGTCTTTGTATTTGCTATACGATATCTAGTGTTTCCAAACCATTGTTTTCCCCTCTGACCATCTGTGACTCGTAGTATGTGCTGTCAGCGTTGACCACACACAGTGGAATACTTTTGGTCATGGTCACTGATATATGCATACTTTGGTTGGTCATTGTGCATGGTAGCGATACCGTGCCACTATTTATTGAAGGTATTTGTACTTGCTAGTTAATAAAAATTAGTTTGAAACCATTGTTCCTCCCTCCAACCATTTGTAGCTTGTATTATGAGTTGTCAACACGAACCACCCATGGTGAAATGATTGTATTATGCCTCTAACCATGACCAGATGGTCATGGTTAGAGGCATATGCCTACTTTGGTTACTCATTGCGTATGGTAGCCACACCGTGCCACTAATTATTAAAATCAGTGTACTTGCTAGTAGATAGCTAGGAATCCTAATGAAAATTTCCCCCTCTTACCATTTGTGATTTGTATTATGAGTTGTCAATGTTGACCACACAAAGTAAAACTCTTTGATCATAGTCAGTGACATATGCCTAATTTGGTTGATCATTGTGTATGGTAGCCACACTATGCCACTACGTAACAAATGAAATTGTACTTGCTAGTTGATAACTAGTGGTCCCAAACCATTGTTTTTCCCTCTGAACATTTTTCACTCGTGTTATGAGTTGTCAATGTTGACCACACGTAGAAAGATTCATTGGTCATATTCAGCAACATATGCTTACTTTGGTTGGTCATTGTGCATGGTAGCCAGACCGTGCCACTACATACTGAAAGTCTTTGTACTTGTTAGTTGATAACTAGTAGTCACAAACCATTGTTTCCCCGTCTAACCATTTGTGACTCGTGTTATGTGTTGTCAACGTTGACCACACATAGCGGAATACTCTGGTCAGAGTCTGTGACATATGCATGCTTTGGGTGGTCATTATGTATGGTATCCACATCGTGCCACTATTTGTTGAAGGTCTTTGTACTTGCTAGTTGATAACAAGTATTCCCAAACCATTGTTTTCCCTTTTGACCATTTGTGTCTCGTATTATGAGTTGTCATCATTGACCATGTAAAGTGAAGTTCCTTGGTCATGGTCAGTGACATATGCATACTTTGGTTGGTCGTTGTGCATGGTAGCCACACTGTGCCACAACTTCTTGAATATCTTTGTACTTTCTAAGCAATACTAAGTGTTCCCAAACCATTGTTTTCCCCTTTGACCATCTGTGACTCATGTTATGAGTTGTCAACATTGACCACGTTGTATAAAAATCTGTGGTCATGGGCAGTGACATATTCCTACTTTTGTTGGCTATTGTGCATGGTGGCCACAATGTGCCACTACTTCTTTAAGGTCTTTGTACTTGCCAGTCAATACCTAGTGTCCCAAAACCTTTGTATCGCCGTCTGACCATTTGTGACTCATGTTATGCGTTTTCAACGTTGACTACACATACTGGAATTCTTTGGTCATGCTCAGTGACATATGCATACGTTTCCAAACCATTGAGTGGTCAACGTTGACCACGCACAGTGGAAGTGTTTGGTCATGGTCAGTGACGTATGCATATTTTGGTTGGTCATTGTGCATGGTAGCCATACCGTGCCACTTCTTATTGAAGGTCTTCGTACTTGCCAGTTGAAAACTAGTATTTCCAAACCATTGTTTCCCCCTCTGAACATTTGTGACTCGTATTATGCGTTGTCAACATTGACCACACATAGTGAAATTCTTTGGTCATGGTCAATGACATGTGCGTACTTTGGTTGGTCATTGTGCATGCTAGCCACACCGTGCCACTACTTCTTGAAGGTATTTGTACCTGCTAGTTGGTAAGTAGCATTCCCAACTCATTGTTTCCCTCTATAACCATTTGTGACTCGTGTTATAAGTTGTCAACGTTGACCATACATTGTAAATTTCTTTGGTCATAGTCAGTGACATATGCCTTATTTGGTTGGTAATTTTGCATGGAAGCCAGACCGTGCCACTCCTTATTGAAGGTCTTTCTACCTGCTAGTTCATGTTTAGTATTAACAAACCATTGTTTCCTCCTCTGACCATTTGTGATTCGTGTTATGAGTTGTCAATGTTGGCCACACACATAGTGGATTGATTGCTCATAGTCAGTAACATATGCATACTTTGGTTGGTCATTATGCATGTTAGCCACATGGTGCCACTATTTATTGAAGCTCTTTTTACTTCCTAGTTGTAAAAATGTATTCCCAAACCATTGTTCCCCCTTTGACCATTTGTGACTCCTATTATGAGTTTTCAACATTGACCACATAAAATGAAATTCTTTGGTCATGGTCAAGTGACACATGCATACTTTGGTTGGTCATTGTGCATGGTAACTACACCATGCCACTACTTATCGAATGTATTTGTACTTGCTAGAAGATACCTAGTGCTCCCAAACCATTGTTTCCCCCTTTGACCGTGTGTTGCTCGTGTTATGAGTTGTCAACGTTGACCCATCAGAGTGAAATTGTTTGGTCATGGGCAGTGACATATGCCTACTTTGGTTGGTCATTATGCATGGTAGCCACACTGTGACACTACTTATTGAAGATCTTTGTACTTTCTAGATGATACCTAGTATTTCCAAACCATTGTTTCCCCGTCTGAGCATTTTTGACTTGTGTTATGAGTTGTCAACGTTGACCAATCATAGTGGAATTCTTTTGGTCATGTTCTGTGCCATATGCATACTTTGGTTGATCATTGTGCATGGTAGCCATAGTGTTCCACTACATATTGAAGATCTCTGTACTTGCTAGTCAATAACTAGTATTCCCAGACCTTTGTTTCCCCCTCTGACCATTTGTGGCTCGTATTATGGATTGTCAATGTCGACCACACATGTTGAAATTCTTTTGGTTATGGACAGCGACATCTCCATGATTTTGTTGGTCATTGTGCATGGTAACAACACTGTGCCACTACTTACTAAAAGTCTTTGTACATGCTAGTTGAAAAATAGAGATTCCAAACCACTGTTTTCCAACTCTGACCATTTGTGACTCGTGTTATTAGTTGTCAACGTTGATCACACACAGTGAAACTCTTTGCGCACGATAAGTGACATATGCATACATTGGTTGGTCATTATAATTGGTATCCACACCGTGGCATTATTTATTGAAGGTCTTTATACTTGTTAGTTGATAACTAGTACGCTCTGACCATTGCTTCCCCCTGCGACCATTTGTGACGCGTGTTAAGAGTTTTCAACGTTGACCATAAACAGTGGGATTCTCTGGTCATGATAAGTGACATATGCATACTTTGGTTGGTCATTGTGCATGGTAGCCACACCGTGCCACTACTTATTGAAAGTATTTGTACTCACTAGTTTATAACCAGTGACTCGTGTTATCGGTTGTCAACGTTGACCACCCATAGTGAAATTCCTTTGTCATGGTCACTGCTTAATGCCTACTTTGGTTGGTCACTATCCATGGTAGCCATAGCGTGCCACTACTTATTGAAGGTCTTTGTACTTGCTTGACGATGCCAAGTATTCCCAAACCATTGTTCCTTCCTCTGACCAGGTATGATTTTTGTTATGGGTTGTGAACGTTGACCACCCGTAGTGAAATTCTTTGCTCACGGTCAGTGAAATACGCCTACTTTCGTTGGTCATTGTGCATGGTAGCCACACCGTGCCATTACTTATTGAAGGTCTGTGTAATTGTTAGTTGATACCTAGTATTTCCAAACCATTGTTTCCTCCTCTGACCATTTGTGACTTGTATAATGAGTTGTGAACGGTGACCACATTAAGTGAAATTCTTTGGTCATGGTCAGTGACGTATGCATACCTTGGTTGGTCCTTGTTTGTGGCATCCGCACCATGCCACTACCTATTAAAGATATTTGTACTTACCAGTCAATTACCAGTGTTACCAAACCATTGACTCTCCCTCATACCATTTGTGACTTGTGTTATGGGCTGTCAACGCTGACCACGAAAACTGAAACTCTTTTGTCATGACATGTGACATATGCCTACTTTGGTTGGTCATTGTGCATGGTAGCTACTCTGTGCCACTATGTATTGAAGGTCTTTGTACTTGCTAGATGATACGTAGTATTCCCAAACAATTCTTTCCCCCTCTGACCATTTGTGACTTATGTTATAAATTGTCACCGTTGACAACACATAGAGAAACTCTTTGGTCAAAGGCAGTGACACATCCATTCTTTGTTGGTGCAGGCCAGAAAAAGGTGGAGCAAGCCAGTAAAAGGTGGAGCAGGCCAGAGAAAGGTGGAGCAAACCAGAGAATGATGGAGCAAGCCAAAAAAAGATGGAGCAGGCCACAAGATGGTGGAAAAAGGCAGAGAACGGTGGAGCATGCCAGACAAAGGTGGAGCAAGCTAGAGAAAGGTGGAGAAATCCAGAGAAAGGTGCAGCAAGCCAGAGAACAGCGGAGCAAGCTAGAGAACGGCGGTGCAAGCCAGAGAATGGTGGAGAAAGCCAAAGAACAGTGGAGCAAGCCAGAGAACTGTGCAGCAAGACAGAGAATGGTGGAGCAAGCCAGAGAACAGTGGAGCAAGCCAGAGAATGATGGATCAAGCCCGAGAATGGTAGAGCAAGCCAGAGAACGGTGGAGCTACCCAAAAAATAGTGGAGCAAGCCAGAGAACAGCGGAGCAAACCAGAGAACAGTGGCACATGCCAGAGAACAGTGGAGCAAGCCAAAGAACAGTGGAGCAAACCAGAGAACGGTGGAGCAAGCTAGAGAACAGTGGAGCAAGCCAGAGAAAGGTGGAGAAGGCCAGAGAGAGGTGGAGCAAGCCAGAGAAAGGTGGAGCAAGCTATAGGACAGTGGAGCAAGACAGATAATGGTGACACAAGCCAGAGAACGGTGGAGCAAGCCAGAGAATGATGGAGCAAGCAAGAGAACAGTGGAGCAAGCCAGATAATGGTGGAGCAATCCAGAGAACCTTGCAGAAAGCCAAAGAACAGTGGAGCAAGGCAGAGAACGGTGGAGCAAGCCAGAGAAAGGTGGAGCAAAGAAAATAAATGTGGAGTAAGCTAGAGAATGGTGGAGCAAGCTAGAGAAAGGTGGAGCAGGCCAGGGAAAGGTGGAGCAGGCCAGAGAAAGGTGAAGCAGGCCAGAGAAAGGTGGAGCAGGCCAGAGAAAGGTGGAGCATGCCAGAGAAAAGTGGAGCAAGCCAAAGAAAAGTGGAGCAAGTCAGAGAATGGTAGAGCAAGCCAGAGAAAGGTGGAGCAAGCCAAAGAAAAGTGGAGCAAGACAAAGAAAGGTGGAGCAAGCAAGAGAAAGGTGGAGCAAGCTAGAGAAAGGTGGAGCAAGCAAGAGAAAAGTGGAACAAGCCACAGAATGGTGGAGCAAGCCTGAGAAAGGTGGAGCAAGCCGGTGAAAGGTGGAGCAAGCAAGAGAACAGTGGAGCAAGCCAGAGAAAAGTAGAGTAAGCCGGAGAATGGTGGAGCAAGCCAGAGAACAGTGGTGCTCTCTGGCCTGCTCCACTGTTCTCTGGCTTGCTCCACCGTTCTCTGGCTTGCTCCACCTCTCTCTGGCTTGCTCCACCTTTCTCTGGCTTGCTCCAACTTTCAGTGTCTAGCTCCACCGTTCTCTCGCTTGCTCAATCATTTTTGCTCAACCGTACTCCGGCTTGCTCCACTGATCGCTGGCTTGCTCCACCATTCTCTGGCTTTCTCCGCCTTTCTTTGCTTTTCTCAACCTTTCTCTAGCTTGCTCCACCGCTATCTGGCTTGCTCCACCGTTCTCTAGCTTGCTCCACAGTTCTCCGGCTTGCTCCTCCATTCTCTGGCTTGCTCCACCCTTCTATGGCTTGATCCACCTTTCTCTTGCTTGCTCCACCTTTCTTTGGCTTGCTCCACCTTGTCTGGCTTGACCCACCTTTCTCTGGCTTGCTCTTCCTTTCTTTGGTTTCCTCCACCCTCTGGCTTGCTCTACCTTTCTCTGGCTTGCTTCACCTTTCTTTTGGCTTGCTCCACCTTTCTCTGGCTTTCTCCACCGTTCTATGGCATACTCCACCTTTCTCTAACCTGCTCCACCTTTCTCTGGCCTGCTCCACCGTTCTCTGGCATACTCCACAGTTCTCTGGCATGCTCTATCTTTCTCTTGCTTGATCCTCATTTCTCTGGCTTGCTCCAATGCTCTCTAGCTTGCTCCACTGTTTTCTGGCTTGCTCAACCGTTTTCTCAATTCCTCCACGGTACTCTGGCTTGCTCCACCGTTCTTTTGCTTGCTCCACCTTTCTCTGGCTTGCTCCACTGTTTTCTTGCAGGCTCCACCATTCTCTGACATGCTCCACTGTTCTCTGGCTTGCTCCATCATTCTCATGCTTGCTCCACCACCCTCAGGCTCGCTCCACCTTCCTCTGGATTGCTTCATCATTCTCTCACCTGCTCCACCTTTCTCTGGCCTGCTCCACCTTTCTCTGGCTTGCTCCACCTTCCTCTGGCTTGCTCCACCATTCTCTAGCTTGCTCCACCTTTCTCTGGCTTGCTTCACCCTTCCCTGGACTGCTCCACCGTTCTCTGGCTTGCTCAGCCTTTCTTTGGCTTGCACAACCATCCTCTGGCCTATTACACCTTTCTCTGGCCTTCTCCACCTTTTGTTGGCTTGATCCACGTTTCTCTTGCTTGCTCTAACTTTCTCTGGCTTGCTCCATGTTTCTCTAGCTTGCTCCACCTTTCTCTGGCTTGCTCCACCGTTCTTTGCCTTGCTCCACCATTCTCTCACTTGCTCAACCATTCTCTTGCTTGCTCCATTAATCTCTGGCTTGCTCCACCGTACTCTGACTTGCTACACAACTCTCTGGCTTGCTCCACTGTTCTCTGGATTGCTCCGCCTTTCTCTGGCTTGATCCACCTTTCTCTTGCTTGGTCCACATTTCTCTGGCTTGCTCCACCATTCTTTCGGTTACTCCACCTTTCTTTGGCTTTATAGAGAATTCTCTGGCATGCTGCACCTTTCTCTGGCTTGCCCCATCTTTCCATGACTCGCTGCATCTTTCTCTGGCCTGCTCCACCTTTCTCTGGCTTGCTCCACGTATCCCTGGATTGCTCCACCTTTCTCTGGATTTTCCACGTTTCTCTGGCTTGCTCTACCTTTCCCTGGCTTGCTCCACCTTTCTATGGCTTGCTCTACCGTTTCCTTGCTTGCTACACCGTTCTCTGACTTGCTCCACTTTTCTCTAGTTTGCTCCACCTTTCCCTGGCTTGCTCCACCTTTCGCTGGCTTGCTTTATCTTTCTTTGGCTTGCTCCACCTTTCTCTTTGTTTCTCCACTGTTTTCTCACTTGCCCCACATTTCTCTGGCCTGCTCCACCTTTTTCTGGCTTGCTCCCCCTTTCTCTCGCTTGCTCCACCGTTTCCTAGCTTGCTCCATCTTTCTCTGGCTTGCTCCACCGTTCTCTGGCTTACTCCACCTTTTTCTGGCTTGCTGCAACATTCCCTGACTTGCTCCAGCTTTCTCTGGTTTGCTCCACCTTTTTCTAGCTTGCTCCATCTTTCCCTGGCTTGTTCCACCCTTCTCGGGCTTGCTCCATCCTTCTCTTGCGTGCTCCACACTTATATGGCTTGCTCCACCTTTCCCATGTTTGCTCCACCTTTCACCGGCCTGCTCCACCATTCTTCGGATTGCTCCACCTTTCTCTCGCTTGCTCCACTTTCTCAGGCTTGCTCCACCTTTCTCTGGCTTGCTCCACCTTTTCCTGGCTTTCTCTACATTTATCTTGCTTGCTCCACCTTTCTCTGGCTTGCTCCACCTTTCACTGGCTTTCTCCACCTTTGTCTGGCTAGCTCCTCCTTTTTCTGGCTTGCTCCACCTTTCTCTGGCTTTCTCCACCATCATCTGGATAGCTCCACTGTTCTCTGGCTTGCTCTACCATTCTGTGGCTTGCTCCACCTTTCTCTGGCTTGCTTCACCTTTCTTTGGCTTGATCCCTCTTTCTCTGGGTTGTTCCACCTTCCTCTGGCTTGCTCCTCCTTTCTCTGGCTTGCTGCAACTTTCTCGCCCTTGATCCATGTTTTTCTGGCTTGCTCGACCTTTCTCTGGCTTGCTCCACCTTCCTCTGGCATACTCCACCTTTCTCTGGCCTGCTCCACCTTTCTCTACCCTGCCCCACCTTTGTCTCACTTGCTCCACTGTTCTCTGGCTTGCTCCACCTTTTCTTGCTTGCTCCACCTCTCTCCGGCTTACTCCACCTTTCTCTAGCTTGGTCCACTGTTCCCTGGCTTACTCAACCATTCTGTAGCTTGCTCCACCGTTCTCTGACTTGCTCCACTGTACTCTGGCTTCATCCATCGTTCTCTGGCATGATCCACCTTTCCTTAGCTTGCTCCACTGTTCTCTGGCTTGCTCCACTGTTCTCTGGCATGCTCCACCGTTCTCTTGCTCGCTCCAACATTCTCTGGCTTGCTCCCTCATTCTCTGGCTTGCTTCACCTTCCTCTGCATTGCTCCACCGTTCTCTGAGCTGCTCCAACTTTCTCTGGCCTGCTCCACATTTCTCTGGCTTGTTCCACCATAATCGCGCTTGCTCCACCGTTCTCTGGCTTGCTCCACCGTTCTCTGGCTTGCTCCACCGTTCTCTGTCTTGCGCCACCCTTCTCTGGATTGCTCCACATTTCACTCGCTTGCTCTACCTTTTCCTGGCTTGCTCCACCTTTTTCTGGCTTGCTCCACCGTTCTCTGGGTTGCTCCACCGTTTCATGCTTGCTCCATCATCCTCCAGATTCCTCCACCTTTTTCTGGCTTGCTCCACCCTTCCCAGGCTTGCTCGACCTTTCTCTGGCTTGCTCCACCGTTCTCTGGCTTGCTCCACCCTTCTTCGGCTTGCTACACCGCACTCTGGCTTCCTCCACTGTTCTCTGAATTTGCTCCACTGTGTATGTCTTGCTTCACTTTTCTTTGGCTTGCTCCACGTTTCCCAGCCTTGCTCCACCTTTCTCTGGCTTGCTCCACCTTTCCATGGCTTGCTTCAACTTTCTCTGGCTTGTTTCACCTTTCTCTTGCTTGCTCCACTGTTCTCTGGCCTGCTCCACCTTGCTCAAGCTTGCTCCACCTTTCCTTGGAGTGCTCCACCTTTCTCTGGCTTGCTCCACCTGTCTGTGGCTTGCTCCACCTCACTCTGGTTTGCTCCATCTTTCTCTTCCTTGCTCCACCTTTCCCTGGCTTGCTCAACCTTTCGCTGGCTTGCTCCACATTTCTCTCGCGTGCTCCACCGTTCTCTGACTTGCTCCGCCTTTCTCTGGCTTGCTTCACCTTTCTTTGGTATGATCCAACTTTTTCTGGTTTGCTCCATCATTCTCTTGCTAACTCCACCTTCCTTTGGCTTAATCCAGAATTCTTTGGCTTGCTCCACCCTTTTTGGGCTTGCTCCACCTTTCCATGACTTGCTTCACATTTCTCTGGCCTGCTCCATCTTTCTATGGCTTGCTCCACCTATCCCTGGCTTGCTCCACCTTTCTCTGGTTTGCTCCACCGATCTCTGGCTTGCTCCACCTTTCCCTGGCTTGCTCCAGTTTTCTTTTGCTTGCTCTACCGTTCCCTGGCTTGGTCCACCGTTCTCAGGCTTGTTCCACCTTTCTCTGGCTTACTCCACCTTTCCTTGGCTTACTATAGCTTTCTCTGGCTTGCTCCACCTTTCTCTAGCTTGCTCAACCTTTCTCTTGCTTACTCCACCTTTTGGTGGCTTGCTCCGCCTTTCTCTGGCTTGCTCCACCATTTTCTGGCTTGCTCCACCTTTCTCTAGCTTGCTCAACCTTTCTCTTGCTTACTCCACCTTTTGGTGGCTTGCTCCGCCTTTCTCTGGCTTGCTCCACCATTTTCTGGCTTGCTCCACCTTTCTTTGGCTTGCTCCACAATTCTCTGGCTTACTCCACCTTTCTCTGGCTTGCTCCACCTTTTCCTGGCTTGCTCCACCTTTCTCAGGCTTGCTCCACCTTTCTCTAGCTTGCTCCACCTTTCTCCGGATTACTCCGCCTTTCTCAAGCTTGATCCATCTTTTTCTGGCTTGCTCCACCTTTCTCTGGCTTGCTCCACCTTTCCCTGGCTTGCTCCACCGTTCTCTGACATGCTCCACCTTTCTTAGGCTTGATCCACATTTTCCTGGTTTGTTCCACCTTTCTCTGGCTCGCTCCACCTTTGTTTGGCTTGCCCCGCCGTTCTGTGGCTTGCTCCACTGTTCTCTGGCTTGCTTCACCGTTCTCTTGTTTGCTCTACCGTTCACTGCCTTGCTTCACCTTTCTCTGGCTTACTCCACCCTTCTCTCGCTAGCTCAACCTTTGTCTGGCTTGCTCCACCTTTTTCTGGCTTGCTCCATCTTTCCCCGGCTTACTCCAGCGTTCTCTGGCTTGCTCCACCTTTCTCTTTCTTGCTCCATATTTCTCTGTATTGCTCCACCTTTCTCTGGCTTGCTCTACTGTTATCTGGCTTGCTCCACCGTTCTCTGGCTTGCACCACCGTTCCCTGACTTAATCCATCGTACTCTGGCTTGCTCCAGCGTTCTCTAGATTTTTCCGCTATTCTCTGGCTTGCTCCACCTTTCTCTGGCTTCCTCCACCGTTCTCTGGCTTGCTTCAACGTTTTTCAACTTACTCCACAGTTCCCTGCCTTGTTCTACCATTCCCTGGCTTGCTTTACCGTTCTCTGGCTTGCTCCACCTTTCTATAGAATGCTCCATTGTTCGTTGGCCTGCTCTACCTTTCTCTGGCCTGCTCCACCTTTCTCTTGCTTGCTCCACCTTTCTTTGGCTTGCTCCCCCTTTGTCTGGGTTGCTCCACCTTTCTGTGGCTTGCTCCATCTTTCTCTGGCTTGGTTCACCTTTCTCTCGCTTGCTCCACCTTTTGCTGTCTTGCTCGACCTTTCTCTGGCTTGCTCCACCTTCCTCTGGCATACTCCAGCTTTCTCTGGCCTGCTCATCCTTTCTCTGGCCTGCTCCACCGTTTTCTGGCTTGCTCCACTGTTCTCTGGCTTGCTCCACCTTTCTCTCGCTTGCTCCACCTTTCTCTGGCTTACTCCACCTTTCTCTAGCTTGCTCCACTGTTCCCTGGCTTGCTCCACTATTCTGTTGCTTGCTCCACCATTCTTTCAATTGCTCCACTGTACTCTGGCTTGCTTTATCTTTCTCTGGCTTGCTCCACCATCCTCTCGCTTGCTCCACCTTTCCTTGGCTTGCTCCACTGTTCTCTGGCTTGCTCCACCGTTCTCTGGCATGCTCCACCGTTCTCTTGCTTACTTCACTATTCTCTGGCTAGCTCCCCCATTCTCTGTCTAGCATCACCTTCCTCTGCATTGCTCCACCGTTCTCTGACATGCTCCACCTTTCTCTGGCCTGCTCCACATTTCTCTGGCTTGCTCCACCATTATCTCGCTTGCTCCACCGTTCTCTGGCTCGCTCCACCGTTCTCTGGCTTGCTCCACCCTTCTCTGGCTTGCGCCACCCTTCTCTGGCTCGCTCCACCTTTCACTCGCTTGCTCCACCTTTCCATGGCTTGCTCCACCTTTTTCTGGCTTCCTCCACCGTTCTCTGGGTCGCTCCACTGTTCCATGCTTGCTCCACTGTTCTCAAGCTTGCTCCACCTTTCTCTGGTGTGCTCCACCTTTCCCATGCTTGCTCGACCTTTCTATGGCTGGATCCACCGTTTTCTGGCTTGCTCCACCCTTCTTTGGCTTGCTCCACCGTACTCTGCCTTGCACCACTGTTCTCTAGCTTGCTCCACTGTCTATGTCTTGCTCCACTTTTCTTTGGCTTGCTCCATGTTTCCTGGGCTTGCTCCAAATTTCTCTAGCTTGCTCCAACTTTCTCTGGCTTACTAAACCTTTCTCTTGCTGCTCCACCGTTCTCTGGCTTGCTCCACCTTTTGCATGCTTGCTCCACCTTTCCCTAGAGTGCTGCAACTTTCTCTGCCTTGCTCCACCTTTCTGTGGCTTGCTCCACCTCTCTCTGGCTTGCTCCACATTTCCCTGGCTTGCTCCACCTTCCCTTGGCTTGCTTAACCTTTCGCTGGCTTTCCACATTCTCTCGCTTGCTCCACCCTTCTCTGACTTGCTCTGCCTTTGTCTGGCTTGCTCCACCTTTCCCTGGCTTGCTCCATCTTTCTCTGCCTTGCTCCATTATTCTCTTGCTAACTCCACCGTTCTTTGGCTTCATCCAGCATCCTCTGGCTTGCTCCACCCTTTTTTGGCTTTCTCCACCTTTCCATGACTCGCTCCACCTTTCTCAAGCCTGCTCTACCTTTCTTTTGCTTGCTCCACCTATCCCTGCCTTGCTCCACCTTTATCTGGCTTGCTCCAACTTTCTCTGGCTTGCTCCACCTTTCCCTGGCTTGCTCCTGCTTTCTATGGCTTGCTCTACCGTTCCCTGGCTTGCTCCATCATTCTGTGGCTTGTTCCACCATTTTCTGGCTTGCTCCACCTTTCGTTGGCTTGCTCTACCTTTCTCTGGCTTGCTCCACCTTTCTCTAACTTGCTCCACCTTTCTCTTGCTAACTCCACATTTTTGTGGCTTGCTCCACCTTTCTCTGGCTTGCTCCACGTTTCGTTGGATTGCACCACCTTTCTCTGGCTTTCTCCACCATTTTCTGGCTTGCTCCACCTTTCTTTCGCTTGCTTCAAAATTCTCTGGCTTACTCCACCTTTCTCTGGCTTGGTCCACCTTTCCCTGGCTTGCTCCACCTTTCTCATGCTTGCTCCACCTTTCTCTAGCTTGGTCCACCTTTCTCTGGCTTGCTCCGCCTTTCTCAAGCTTGCTCCATCTTCCTCTGGAATGCTCCACCTTTCTCTGGCTTGCTCCACCTTTCTCTGGCTTGTTCCACCGTTCTCTGACCTGCTCCACCTTACTTGGGCTTGCTACACCTTTTTCTGGCTTACTCCACCTTTCTCTGGCTTGCTCCACCTTTATTTGGCTTGCTTCGCCGTTCTCTGGCTTCCTCCACCGTTCTCTGGCTTGGTCCACCGTTCTCTGGCTTGCTTCACCTTTCTCTGGCTTACTTTTCCCTTCTCTCGCTTGCTCAACCGTTCTCTGGCTTGCTGCACCTTTCTCTGGCTTGCTCCACCTTTCCCTGGCGTGTTCCACATTCATCTTGCTTACTCCACCGTTCTCTGGCTTGCTTTACCTTTCTCTTGCTTGCTCCAGCTTTCTCTGCCTTGCTCCACCTTTTCTGGCTTGCTCTACCATTCTCTGGCTTGCTCCACCGTTTTCTGGCTTGCACCACCGTTCTCTGCCTTGTTCTATCTTACTTTGGCTTGCTCCAATGTTCTCTGGCTTGCTCTACCATTCTCTGGCTTGCTCCACCTTTCTATGGCTTTCTTCACCGTTCTCTGGTTTGCTCCACCGTTCTCTGGCTTCCTCCACAGTTCTCTGGCTTGTTCCACCATTCTCTGGCTTGCTCAACCATTCTCTGGCTTGCTCCACCACTCTTTAGAATGGTCCACCATTCTTTGGCCTGCTCTACTTTTCTGTGGCCTGCTCCACCTTTCTCTGGCTTGGTCCACCTTTCTCTAGCTTGCTCCACCTTTCTCTGGCTTGCTCCACCTTTCTCTGGATTGCTCCACCTTTATCTGGCTTGCTACACCTTTCTCTAGCTTGTTCCACCATTATCTGCATTGCTGCACCTTTCTCTGGCTTGTTCTACTGTTCTCTGGCCTGCTCCACCTTTCTTTGACCTGCTCAATCTCTCTTCGGCTTGCTCCGCATTTCTTTGGCTTGCTCTACCTTTCTCTGGCTTACTCCACCTTCTCTGGCTTGCTCCCCCCTTTTCTGGTGTACTCCACCGTTCTCTGGCTTGCTCCACCATACTCAAGCTTGCTCTACCATTCTCTGGTTTGCTCCAATGTTCTCTGGCTTGCCCCACCATACTCTGGCTTGCTCCACCATTCTCTGGCTTGCTCCAATGTTTCCTGGCTTGCTCCACCTTTATCTGGCTTACTCCACCATTCTCTGGTTTGCTCCACCATTCTCTGGCTTGCTCCACCATTCTCTGGCTTCCTCCACCGTTCTCTAGCTTGCTCCACTGTTCTCTGGCTTACTCCACCGTTCTCTGGATTTCTGGACCGTTCTCTGGATTGCTCCACCTTTCTCTGGCTTGTTCCACCGTTCTCTGACCTGCTACACCATTTTCTTTGTTACTCCACCTTTCTTTGGCTTTATACACTATTCTCTGGCCTGCTGCACCTTTCTCTGGCTTGCTCCTGCTTTCCATGACTTGCTGCATCTTTCTCTTGCCTGCTCCACCTATCTCTGACTTGCTCCACCTATCCCTGCCTTGCTCAACCTTTCTCTGGATTTTCCCACCTTTCTCTGGCTTGCTCCACTTTTCCCTGGCTTGCTCCACCTTTCTATGGCTTGCTCTACCGTCCCTGGCTTGCTCCACCGTTCGCTGAGGTGCTCCACCTTTCTTTGGCTTCCTCCATATTTCCCTAGCTTGCTCCACCTTTCTTTGGCTTGCTCCTTCTTTCTTTGGCTTGCTCCACCTTTCTCTGGGTTTCTCCACCTTTTTCTCGCTTGTCCCATGTTTCTCTGGCCTGCTCCACCTTTGGCTGGCTTGTTCCCCCTTTCTCTGGCTTTCTCCCCCTTTCTCTGGCTTGCTCCACCGTTTCCTAGCTTGCTCCATCTTTCTTTGGCTTTCTCCACTGTTCTATGGCTTACTCCACCTTTTTCTGGATTCCTCCACCATTCCCTGGCTTGCTCATGCTTTCTATGGCTTGCTTCACCTTTGTCTAGCTTGCTCCACCTTTCCCTGGCTTGCTCCACATTTCTCGGGCTTGCTCCACCTTTCTCGGGCTTGCTCCATCTGTCTCTTTCTTGCTCCACATTTCTGTTGCTTGCTCCACCTTTCCCTGGCTTGCTCCACCTTTCACTGGCCTGCTCTACTTTCTCAGGCTTGCTCCACCTTTCTTTGGCTTGCTCCATCTTTCCCTGGCTTGCTCCACATTTGTATCTCTTGCTCCACCTTTCTCTGGCTTGATCCGTCTTTCACTGGCTTGCTCCACCTTTCTCTGGCTTGCTCATCTTTCTTTGGCTTGTTCCACCCTCCTCTGCCTTTCTCTACCGTTATCTGGCAAGGTCTACTGTTCTCTGGCTTGCTCCAGCGTTCTCTGGCTTGCTCCACCGTTCTCTCCCTTGTTCCATCTTCCTCTGGCTTGCTCCAGCTTTCTCTGGCTTGCTCCCCCCTTCTCTGGCTTGCTCCACCTTTGTCTGGCTTGCTCCACCTTTCTCTGGCTTGCTTCACTCCTTTGATTGCTTGACCTGTCCCTGGCTTGCTCCACCTTTCTCTGGCTTGCTCCACCTTCCTCTGGCATACTCTACCTTTCTGTGGTCTGCTCCATCTCTCTCTGGCCTGCTCCACCTTTCTATGGCTTGCTCCACCATTCTCTGGATTTCTCCGCTATTCGTTCGCTTGCTACACCTTTCTGTGGCTTTCTCCACCTTTCTCTAGCTTGCTCCACTGTTCTCTGGCTTGCTCCACTATTCTTTGGCTTGCTCCACCATTCTCTGACTTTCTTTACCGTACTCTGGTTTGCTCCATCGTTCTTTGGCCAGCTCTACCGTTCTCTGGCTTACTCCACCTTTCCTGGGCTTGCTCCACTGTTCTCTGGCTTGCTCCACCGTTCTCTTGCATGCTCCACCGTTCTCTTGCTTGCACCACCATTCTCTGGCTTACACCACCATTCTCTGGCTTGCTTCACCTTCATCTGCATTTCTCCTACGTTCTCTGACCTGCTCCACCTTTCTCTGGCCTGCTCCATATTTCTCTGGATTTATCCATGATTGTCTTGCTTGCTCCACCGTTTTTTTGCTTGCTCAACCGTTCTCTGGCTTGCTCCATCCATCTCTGGCTTGCTTCACCTTTCTCTGGTTTTCTCCACCTTTCACTGGCTTACTCCACCTTTCCCTGGCTTACTCCACCTTTTTCTGGCTTGCTCCACCGTTCTCTGGGTTGCTCCACCGTTTCATGCTTGCTCAGACGTCTTCCAGCTTGTTCCACCTTTCTCTGGCTTGCTCCACCATTCCCAGGCTTCCTAGACCTTTCTCCGGCTTGCTCAACCGTTCTTTGGCTTGCTCCACCTTTCTTTGGGTTGCTCTACCGTCCTCTGGCTTGCTCCACCGTTCTCTGGCTTGCTCCACTGTCTATATCTTATTCCACTTTTCTTTGGCTTCCTCCAAGATTCCCGGGCTTGCTCCACCTTTCAATGGGTTGCCCCACCCTTCACTGCCGTGCTCTAACTTTCTCTGGCTTGCTCCACCTCTCTCTTGCTTGCTCCACCGTTCTCTGGCTTGCTCGACCATTCACAAGCTTGCTCCACATTTCCATGGAGTGCTCCACCTTTGTCTGGCTAGCTCCGACCTTTTGTGGCTTGCCCCATATCTCTTTGGCTTGCTTCACCTTTCTCTGGCTTGCTCCACCTTTCCCTGGCTTGTTCAACCGTTTACTGACTTGCTCCATCGTTTTCTCGCTCCCTCCACCCTTCCCTGACTTGCTCCGATTTCCTCTGCCTTGCTTCACATTTCTCTGGCTTGCTCAACATTTCCTTGTCTTGCTCCATCATTCTCTTGCTAACTCCATCTTTCCTTGGCTTAATCCAGAATTCTCTGGCTTGCTCCACCTTTCTTTGGCTTGCTCCAGCTTTCCATGACTCGCTCCACCTTTCTCTGGCCTGCTCCACTTTTCTCTGGCTTGCTCCACCTATCCCTGGCTTGCTCCAGCATTCTCTGTCTTACTCCAGCATTCTCTGGCTTGTTCCACCTTTCCCTTGCTTGCTCTACCTTTCTCAGGCTTGCTCCACCTTTCTCTAGCTTGCTTCACCTTTCCCTGGCTTCCTCCGCCTTTCTCAGGCTTGCTCCGTCTTTCTTTTGCTTACTCCACGTTTACCTGGCTTGCTCAACATTTCTCTGGCTTGCTCCACCTTTCTCTGGCTTGCTCTACCGTTCTCTGACTTGCTCCATCTTTCCACAATTTTCTGGCTTGCTCCATCTCTCTCTGACTCCGTCCACCATTATTTAACTTGCTCCACCGTTCTCTGTCTTATTTAACTGTTCTCTTGTTTGCTTCACTGTTTTCTGCCTTGCTTCACCTTTCTCTGGCTTGCTCCGCCCTTCCCTCGCTTGCTGAACCGTTCTCTGGCTTGCTCCACTCTTCTCTGCCTTGTTCCACCTTTCCCTGGCTTACTCCACATTTATCTTGCTTACTCCACCGTTTTCTGGCTTGCTCCACCTTTCAGTGGCTTGCTCTACCGTTCTCTGGCTTGCTCCACCGTTCTCTGGCTTGCACCACCGTTCTCTGACTTGCTCCACCGTACTCTGGCGTGCTCCAGCGTTCTCTGGCTTGCTCCACCATTCTCTGGCTTGCTTCACCTTTTTCTGGCTTCCTCCACTGTTCTCTCTTTTGCTCCACCGTTCTTTGGCTTGCTCCGCCATTCTCTGGCTTGTTCCACCATTCTCTGGCTTGCTCAACCATTGTTTGGCTTGGTCTTCTATTATCTGTATTGCTCCGCCGTTCTTTCCCCTGCTCTACCTTTGTCTGGCCTGCTCTTCATTTCTCTGGCTTGCTCCACCTTTCTCTTGCTTGCTCCACCGTTCTCTGGATTGCTGCACCTTTATCTGGCTTGCTCCACCTTGCTTTAGCTTGCTCTAGTGTTCTCTGCCTTGCTCCACCGTTCACTGGCTTGCACCACCGTTCCCTGGCCTGCTCCACCTTTCTCTGGCCTGCTCAAACTTTCTCTGGCTTGCTACACCTTTCTCTGGCTTGCTCCACCTTTCCCTGGCTTGCTCCACCTTCTCCGGGTTGCTCCCCCCTTCTCTGGCTTACCCCACCGTTCTCTGGCTTGCTCCCTCATACTCTAGCTTGCTCTACCATTCTCTGGTTTGCTCCACCGTTCTTTGGCTTGCTCCACTGTACTCTGGCTTGCTCCATCATTCTCTTTCTTGCTCCACTGTTCCCTGGCTTGCTCCACCTTTATCTGGCTTACGCCACCTTTCTCTGGTTTGCTCCACCATTCTCTGGCTTGCTCCACCGTTCTCTTGCTTGCTCCACCGTTCTCTAGCTTGCTCCACCATACTCTGGCTTACTACACCGTTCTGTGGCTTGCTCCACAGTTCTCTGGATTGCTCCACCTTTCTCTGGCTTGCTCAACCGTCCTCTGACCTGCTCCACCTTTCTCTGGCCTGCTTTACCTTTCCCTGGCCTGCTCCACCTTTCTCTGGCTTGTTCCCCCGTTCTCTGGCTTGCTCCACCTTCCTCTTGCTTGCTCCACCTTTCTCTGGCTTGCTCCACCGTTCTCTGGATTACTCCATTGTTCTCTGGCTTGCTATCCCATTCTCTGCCCTGCACTACCTTTCCCTGGCCTGCTCCACCTTTCTCTGGCTTGCTCCACCTTTCTCTGGCTTGCTCCAATGTTTTCTGGCTTGCTCCACCTTTCTCTGGCTTGCTCCACCCTTCTCTAGCTTGCTCCACTGTTTTCTGGCTTGCTCCATTGTTCTATGTCTTGCTCCAGATTTCTCTGGATTGCTCCACCTTTCTCTGGCATGCTCCGCCGTTCTCAAGCTTTCTCTACCTTTCCCTTGAGTGCTCTACCTTTCTCTAGCTTGCTCCACCTTTCTCTGGCTTGCTCCACCATTCTCTGGCTTGCTCCACCTTTTTCTAGCTTGCTCCACCTTTCCCTGGCTAACTCCATCTTTCTCTGGCTTGCTCCACCTTTCTTTCGCTTGCTCCACCGTTCTCTGGCTTGCTCCGCCTTTCTCCGGATTGCTCCACCTATCTCTGGCTTGCTCCATCATTCTCTTGCTAACTCCGCCTTTCGTTGGCTGAATCCAGCATTCTCTGGCTTGCTCCACCTTTCTTTGGCTTGCTCCACCTTTCCATGAATTGCTCCACCTTTCTCTGGCCTGCTCCACTTTTCTTTGGCTTGCTCCAACTTTCTCTGGCTTGCTCCAGCTTTCCCTAGCTTGCTCCACCTTTCTATGGCTTGCTCTACTGTTTGCTGGCTTGCTCCATCGTTCTCTGGCATGCTCCACCTTTTTGTGGCTTGCTCCATTTTTCCTTGGCTTGCTCCACCTTTTCCTGGCTTGTTCCACCTTTCTCTAGCTTGTTCCACCTTTCTCTGGCATACTCCACCTTTTCTGGCTTCCTCCACTTTTCTCTGGCTTGCTCCACCTTTTGTTGGCTTGCACCACCTTTCGCTGGTTTTCTCCACCATTATTTGGCTTTTCCACCTTTCTCTGGCTTGCTCCACCGTTCTCTGGCTTACACCACCATTCTTTGGCTTACTCCAGCTTTCCCTGGATTGGTCCACCTTTCTCTGGTTTGCTCCACCTTTTTCTAGCTTGCTCCACCGTTCCCTGGCTTGCTCCGCCTTTCTCGAGCTCGCTCCATCGTTGTCTGGCTTGCTCCACCTTTCCCTGGCTTAATCCACCTTTCTCTGGCTCACTCCACCTTTCTCTAGCTTGCTCTACCGTTCTCTGACTTGCTCCACCTTTCTCTGGCTTACTCCACCTTTTTCTGGCCTGCTTCACCTTTCTCTGGCTTGCTCCATCTTTCTTCTCCTTGCTCCACTGTTATGTGGCTTGCTCCTCCGTTCTCTGGCTTGCTTTACCGTTCTCTTGCTTGCTCCAGCACTCTCTGGCTTGCTCCACCTTTCTCTGGCTTGCTCCACCTTTCTCTTGCTTTTTCAACCGTTCTCTGGCTTGCTCCACCTTTCTCTGGCTTGCTACACCTTTCCCTGGCTTATTCCACATTTATCTTGCTTACTCCACCTTTCTCTGGCTTGCTCCACCTTTCGTTGTCTTGCTCCACCTTTCTCTAGCTTGCTCCACCTTTATCTGGCTTACTCCACCTTTCTTTGGCCTGCTCCACCATTACATGGCTTGCTCCACCGTTCTCTTGCTTTCTCCACTGTTTTCTGGCTTGCTCCACCTTCATCTGGCTTGCTCCTCCTTCCTCTGGCTTGCTTCAACTCTCTCTGGCTTGCTCCACCTTTCTCTGCTGGCTGTGCTTCTCTCACTGCTTTTGCCTGCTTCTGCTCTTTCCATCTCCCCTTATTGCATCCTTTTGACATTTTATTAGAGCCTCAGGCAACATCACTTCGTGACACGTGACCTAGTCATCGCTTTGCCGCCGTCATCCCTTTGCTTCTCTTTCCGGCATTCATCTGCCTAATCTGCTTCATTTTCCTCATATGCTCCAATTGCCCCAGCCTCATTGCCATCATCTTCTCAAGCCGCGCTCTTGTGCCGCCTCTGCTCGCGGTCACTAGCAGCAGATTGCCGTCCACAGCAAGGAAATCAGACAGCACCAGCCTTCCTGCTCATGGTCCAAGCTAACTGGGGAACAAGCCGTCACTCTCCTAACAGCCACAGACATCTCTGCTGACCTCACGACTCCTCCCGCGACAGCCACCTTCCTCTCACTGTTAGGACATCAGACACCACTAGTCTTCCTGCCCGTCGGTCTCGGGACAGCGGGGGAACAAGCCGTCACTCTTCCAACAACAAAGCAACTGGTTGCCTTGCCTACATCCACTGCCGCTCCCTTCACTGCTCCGTCCTCTACTTTCTGCCGTCACTATTTCATCAGCCTCATCTTCCTCCCTTGCCCCTCTTGCTTCATCCACGTCATCCTCCTCGCCATCAGCCTCCACGCATCCTCTTCACCACTCGGCTACATTCATCATCTCCTCCAGTTAATATTTGCATCAGCCTCTACCTCGTCATCATCAGCATCGCTCCGCAGCACACGTGGTTTTGCCCTTGTGCTCACTCCGTCAGCCATTGATTCTCCGCCATCATCCGTTTTTTTCATCTGCTCGGCACAAGGATCCGCCTGGTCGCATCACCTGGTTTGGGACGACCTGCGTCCACGCCGAAACTTCCGTAGTACACGCGGTTTGCCCCTGCGTCCGGAATCATCTATCATCCTCCGCCTCCCCATCAGCAATCATCAGCACCTGTGGCCAGCACAAGGATCTGCACGAGCTAGCTGCCTGCTTTGCAGCAGCCTGCACCCACGCCAGTAGCAGATTTCTTGCGGCGCATTGGCATTTGCCTTTCCCTTGCTGCATTCTACCCCTCTATGTTGCAATGCGTGTGGTTTTGCCCCTGCGCCCACTCCATTACAATCCATGAGCAGCTCATTGCATCATTTTTTTCTCGGCAAACGGATCCTCCCGGTTGCATCGCCTACTTTGCAACGACCTGCGTCCACACCGAACCATCCATTGCGCAGGCGGTTTTGCCCGTGCGCCTACTCCTTCATCATCTGTTCCTCCGCTCTCCTTTGCTTTCATCATCTGCTCGGCATAAGAATCTGGCCGGTCGCATCGCCTGTTTTGCGACAACCTGCGCTCACGCCGAAACCTTCCGCAGTGCACGCGTCTCGTCCCTGCGCTCCTTCCCCTCTCATCAACTATTGCCTACATCATCAGTAGGCTTCATCTCATGATCCCACCATCTCGTAGCACTGCCATCATCAAAGCATCACAAAGTGCGACATCCTCCATCATCCCCCACTTCTGCACCTGCGTCCCCGCCAGCAATAGCTACACAATAGCACGAGACCCTTCCCCCTCCTGTCTCTTTCTGTCCGACATGGAAGAGCGACGACACCATTGTTCTATGTAATGAATTTGCCTCCGTGGACCACAAAATTGACGCGCTCTGCTTTGAAAACCATGGCAGTCACAACTCTGAACAGTGGCGATGTGAACTTTGACGTGAGGTGTCCACCCTACACATATATGGCTAGAACCTCCCTGACGTACTACGTAACATTAGAAGCAGAGAAGCCCATAGGAATGCACGAGGATGAAAAGAGCACGCAGTCACCCAAACCCAACTGCGCGGGCTTCTCTACATGACAACCTACAAAGAGTTCCATCCTATCATCACTGCACATCGTCATCAACGTCTCCCTTAGACAATCAAAGCAATGTGGAACCACTGAGCCCAATGAGCAGCAGAGTCTTCTGAACCACGTCCGGCTCCTCTTGATCATCCTCCACATAGCAAACGTAAGCTGCAACTCCTCATCAGAGATCACACAAGAATTGAGGGAGATACAGAACTATGGGCAATTGAAGAATGGCCATGGATCCCTCAATCTCCTACATCCTCTAATGGGGTAGACCACTGGGAGCACTACTACTGATTCCCAGTCCTGTCCCACAGCTCCAGACCTCAACTCACCTCTTGTCAAGCTTCAAAGGGGGTGTCAGAATGAAGCGTTGATAAGGGAAAGAAGAATGTCAAAACTGGTCTCAATAACAGTTCAGGTCGCACCACCGAACCACCTTGACTTACGGTCCTTTGGTCACTCGACCGTTCGGGATTCACCGTCAAGTCATCCACTAACAAAGTGACACCTGTCACCCGCGTCCAGCTACCGGAAACAAGCTGTTGTTTTGCTATTTTTTCATGTTCTTTCCCTTCATACCAAAGATGTTCATTCCCTCTAGTTGACCAGAAGAGTTCTTCCAATCCTGTTCCCCTTTGATTCCACGGCTTCGTCGTGGTGTCCTCGCTCTGCTCGCTCTTCGCTCATCCTGCCTTTGCCAACCACTCCTAGCTTGCAACTCTTTGCTCCGTCACTCTTGCTCCTTTTCCGAGCACTCGTCGGTCCTTCACTCGCTTTGCTCTTGTCTTTTCTCACTGGTTGCTGTCTACCTCACATCTTCAGTTCATCATATCTCTCCAACCAACTCTTCGGGATGTCTCACACACTTTGGCCTTCGTCATTCCGCTGACGTGTTTGTTCTTGTCTTGATTCTTCTGCCTGCTTCTGCTCTTGCCATCTCCCCTCATTGCATTCTTCTGACAAGAGAAAGGTAGAGCAAGCAAGAGAATGGTGCAGCAAAACAGAGAAAGGTGGAGCAAGCCAGATAACAGTGTACCAAGCTGGAAAAAGGTGGAGCAAACGAGAGAAAGGTGGAGCAAGCCATAGAAAGGTGGAGCAAGCCAGGGAAAGGTGAAGCAAGCCAGAGAAAGGTGGAGCAAGAGAACAGTGGAGTAAGCCAGAGAAAGTTAGAGCAAACCAGAGAAAGGTGGAGCAAGTCAGAGAACGCTTAAGTAAGCCAGAGAAAGGTGGAGCAAGCAGGAGAAAGGTAGAGCAATCCAGAGAATGGTGGAGCAAGCCAGAGAAAGATGGAGCAAGCAAGCGAATGGTGGAGTAAGGCAGAGAAAGATGGAGCGAGGCAGATAAATGTGGAGTAAGCCAAAGAAAGGTGGAGCAATCCAAAGGAAAGTGGAGGAAGTTAGAGAACGGTGGAGCAGGCCAGAGAAAGGTGGAGCAAGCCAGTAAAAGGTGGAGCAAGCCAGAGAAATGTGGAGCAAGCCAAAGAATGGTGGAGCAAGCCAGAGAACGTTTGAGCAAGCCAGAGAACGGTAGATCAACCTAGAGAGAAAGGTGGAGCAAGCCAGGGAAAGGTGGAGCAAGGCAGAGAAAGGTGGAGCATGCCAGAGAACAGTGGAGCAACTCAGAGAACGGTGAAGCAAGTCAGAGAACGGTGGAGCAAGACAGAGAACGGTGGAGCAAGCCAGAGAAAGGTGGAGCAAGACAGAGAACGGTGGAGCAAGGCAGAGAACGGTTGAGCAAGCCAGAGAAAGGTGGAGAAAGCCAGAGAAAGGTGGAGCAAGCCAGGGAAAGGTGGAGCAGTCCAGAGAAATGTTGAGCAAGCCAGAGAAAGGTGGAGCAGGCCAGAGAATGGTAGAGCAAGCCAGAGAAAGGTGGAGCAAGCCAGAGAACAGCGGAGCAAGCCAGAGAACTGTTGAGCAAGCCAGAGGAGGGTGGAGCAAGCCAGAGAAAGGTGGAGCAAGCCAGAGAAAGGTTGAGCAAGCCAGAGAAAGGTGAAGCAGGCCAGAGAAAGGTGCAGCAGGTCAGAGAATGATGGAGCAAGCCAGAGAAAGGTATAGTGACATATGCATACTTTGGTTGGTCATTGTGCACGACAGCCATACCGTGCAGCTACTTATTGAAGGTCTTTGTACTTGCTATTTAACAACTAGTTTTCTGAAACCATTTTTTCCCCCTCTGACCATTTGTGGCTCGTATTTTTAGTTGTCAACATTGACCAGACATAGTGGAATTCGTTGGTCATGGTCAGTGACATATGCATCCTTTTGTTGGTCATTTTGCATGGTAGCTACACCGTGCCATGATTTGTTGAAGATCTTTGTACTTGCTAGTAGATAACAGGTATTCCCCAACCATTTGTTTCCCATCTAGCCATTTGTGACTTGTATTATGAGTTTTCAACGTTGACCACACACAGTGGAGCTCTTTGTTCATAGTCAGTGACAAATGCATACTTTGGTTGGTCATTGAGCATGGTATCCACACTGTGCCACTACTCATTGCAGGTCTTTGTACTTGCTAGATGATACCTAGTATTTCCAAACCATTGTTTCCCCTGCTGAATGTTTGTGACTCATGTTATGAGTTGTCCATGTTGACCACACACGGTGAAATTTTTTGGCCATGATCAGTGACATATCCATACTCTGAATGGTCATTGTGCATGGTAGCCACACTGTGCCACTACTTATTGTAGATCTATGTACTTGTTAGTTGATAACTAGCAGTCACAAACCATTGTTTCCCCATCTGACCATTCATGACTCATTTTATGACTTGTCAATGTTGACCAGACATAGTGGAATACTCTGGGTATGTTCTGTGACATATGCATATTCGGGCGGCCATTATGCATGGTAGCCACATCGTGCCACTACTTATTGAAGGTCTCTGTACTTGCTAACTGATAACAAGTATTTCCAAACCTTGGGTGATATCACCTACCCGAGTACAAACACGAACCCACTGGTCGACCTCTTGTGTCCGGATTGGGTAGGTGTTACCTACCCAATCTGCGTTGCTGTAGCCGATGAGGATGGGGCTGTTGTTGCTGTTGAAGGCGAGGCAAAGGCTGGTGCTGTTGTCAAGGTATTTCAGCGTGCGCTTAACCACACCCCAATGTAGCATGCCCGGATTCGCACAAAACTTGCTAGGCACTCTCACTGCTTGGCTGATGTTGAGGCGCGTGCCGACTGCTGCGTACATGAGGCTCCCAAGTGCTGCTTGGTATGGTACATCTTCCATGCGGCTGGTCCCTTGTATGCCGCGGGGAGTCTACGTCATGCTGAGCTTCACTTCCACTTCTAGTGGTGTTGCTACTTTGCATGCTCATGCCATGTTGATGCGCTTGACGATGTCGCTCACATGCGTGCTTTGCGACAACTACAAACTCTGCTGCTGCTTGTCACACTTGACCTGAAGGCCAAGGTAAAAGCTGAGTTCTCCCATGTCCTTCATGTCAAACCTGGCATCAAGGGACTGCTTCACATCATCCAAAAGAGACTTGGAGTCAGATGCAATGAGCATGTCATCAACATAGATCAAGATGATAACCTGTCTTGCCTCTTTCGCGTGCCCAAAGACTTCATGGTCAGCTTCACTGCACACAAAACCAAGCCCAGCCAGCTGCTCATCCATCTTGTGGTACTATGCTCGTGGTGCTTGCTTCAGGCCGTAGAGAGCTTTCACAAGTTTGCACACAAAATCCTCTTTCCCTTCCACCACGTACCCCTCCGGCTGTTCCAAGTACACATCCTCCTCGAGGTCACCATTCACGAATGTACACGTCACATCCACTTGGTGCACATTTTATTGCTCCCTCTCACTCAGCCCCATCCTTCTTGTGCAGTGCCACATTCTCGCTCGTATTGCGTGAAGAAGACTTGTGCGAACTCAGTCAAAATGCCCTTGTCAGCATCATACCTTTTTGTCCTTCTTCGTACACGGTTACTCGTGCAGGGCTCTTGAGGCGGTTGTTGTTGTTGCTGCCCCCTTTTGGCGCCATCCTCTCCAAGCGCCTGCTCCCCCTCTCTTGGAAACCTTGGAGACATCTGTCGACTCCCCACCTCCACGTCCATCTTCGGTGCTTTGGATCCAAACTGGCCAAAATAACGTCTGCCGCTCTCCGATCCCTCCGGCGATGCTCTCCGGTTGGTGGTGATGCGAGGATGTCACCCTCATTCACGTCCTCCGGCGTCTCCCTCTCAAGGAGTGGCATCCACTCCCCCCTCTTGGAGAGACCTGTCTCCTTGTCTGTCCAACAGCTTTTCTCGTCAAACGTGACGTCGCAACTCCGCACAATCTGCTGCCTCCTTGGGTCAAAGAGCCGGTACGCCTTGCTTCCGCTCTCATATCCAAGGAAAATACACCGGCGGGTACGCGGGTCCAGCTTGCTCCGTCCCTCACGTGCCTGCACGATTGCATGTGCAACACAACCAAATGTGCGGAGGTGACCTACCGCCGGCTTCCTCCCGCTCCACACCTCTTGTGGCGTCTTCCATGCCTTGCTCTCCTTGTCCTTCAGCGGCTTGGTCGGCATGAGATTCATCATGTACGCTGCTGTCCTTACCGCCTTTGCCCAATACCATTGTGTAAGGCGGGCGTCGCTCAACATGGATCGCACCATGTTAAGGATTGTGGGATTCGCTCTCTCTGCGACGCCATTCTGTTGTGGGGAGTGTGGAGTTGTTTTCTGCTACTCAATCCCCTTGCTCTTCATCCACCCAAGGCGCCCCGCATATTCACCGCCGTTGTCACTCCGGAACGCCTTCACCTTCAACTCTGTTTGTCGCTCCACATCAGCCACAAACTCCTGCATGCACGCAAGGACCTCACTCTTCCGCTTCATTGGGTAGAGGTAGAGTTTCCGGCTGTGGTCATCGATGAAGGTGAGGAAGTAGCGAGCTCTGCCGATGGAGCTCTTAAGCGGTCCACACACATATGTGTGTACCACGGCCAGTTTTGCCGATGCACGCGTCCCCTTGGCAACAAACGGCTGCCGAGTTGATTTGTCAATGATGCATTGCTTACACACGGTCTCCCTGGTTCCATCAAGGTTGCTAATCTGGAGACCCTGCACCACTTTCCTCTTAGCCATCTCCTTCACTGTTCATGGAGAAATGTGGCAGAGTCGGCGGTGCCATAGGTCCAGGTCTCCTCCATCCTTCGTTGCAGGATTGGCGGCGTTGGACCCCACCCGACTGCTGAGGATCTTCGCGCGTAGCAGGGACAAGTCCTCCTCCCTCTTGGCACGTACAATCACCTCACCTTTGTCCTCTTCGTGGATGACGGCCTCCTTCTTTGTGAAGAGTACCTCAAGTCCCTTGTCGGTCAGGCGGCTGACGGAGAGCAGGTTCGCCCCAAAGTTGGGCATATGCAGCACATCGTAGATTGTGCTTGTGACAGGTTTGCCATCCACAATCGACTCAATGCAGACGTTACCCTCACCGGCGGGCACCTCTGTTTTTCCATTCGACACCGTCATGCTTCTCTCCGAGGCGCCATAGGTGACAAATGCCGCCTTGTTGCATTGCGTGTGGCGGCCTGATCCGGAGTCAATGACGGCAACTCCCGGATCCTTCAAGTTGGTGGAGTTGTACGCCATAAGGGCGTGCTCATCTTTCTTCCCGCCCCGCTGCAACCGATCTGTTTTCTTCTCGGGACAGTTGCGCGCGTAGTGGCCCTCCTTGCCACAGTTGAAGCACTCCCCCTACTTGTCACCCTTCTTAGTGCCCTTTTTGGCACCCTTCCACTTGTCCCCTCGGCCTCCACTTTGAGGGTGAACCGTGTAGGCTGAACTTGATGCCGCTGTACTCTCTCGACCGCCACGTCGCATCCACTCATTGCGCATGTACTCAGCAACCTTCGGGTACTTCAGCTCGTCGGAAGGCCACCCACCAAGGACTGTGATCATGGGACTCCAACTGTCTAGCAAGGCCAGAAGGAGGATCATAGCTTGCAACTGAGAGTCGACCTCCCAACCCGTGGCCACGCACTCCGCTGCGAACGACTCAATCTGCTGCATGATCTCCATGATGTTGTCGCCTTCGTTGGCTCGGAGGGTGACGAGCCGTTTGAAGATGAAGAGCTGATTGGCAAGGTTGCTTGACTGGTACATGGAGCAGAGTTTTGACCATGCGTCTGCGGCCATGGTGCATCCTTGGATGTGCCCAAGTTGTGGTGGGCATAACGCGGACACAAGGAGCGCCAACCCCTTTTTGTTGCGCTTCTTGTATGCCTCCTTAACCTCAGCCGTTACAGTCTCCGGCGGAGCAGTCTCATCACCTTTTACGAGCTCAAGCAGTCCCTTGTCGTTGAGGAAGACCTCAAACTGCCACCTCCAAGAGGCAAAGCCTGTCCCATCAAACTTAAGGACAGCGCGGCTGCTCTCTTGCTCGCTGGTTGCCATGCCTTGCTGTTGGACGCATGAAATCAAGCTGGCTTTGAACACCTTAGAGGCGTGGGCCCATAACCCTTTGTTGGTCTGAGGGTGAGTGTGCACCCAGGAGGGTCCCTAGCAGTGGCTGGTTCACACAACCAACTCTTTTTGGAGAGACTGAAACTGTGGAGGCAACTGGTTCCAAGGATGGCAGAAAACTGGTCAGAGATTGAGGCAATAGTTTTTGGCCTCAAATGACTGGGAATGAACTCTTGATCAAGGCTCACAAGCGGTGGAATTCTATGGCCACTGATCTAAGCTTTCCAGAACACCAAAGCATGCCTGACTTGAAGCTTCCTAGCAGATTCTATGGCTTCTAGAGTGGCCCTCGGTAGGCTGTCCTTTCCCCACCTAGGAAGGCATCCCTTCCCTCCTCTAGAAGCTTCTTCCCCTTCCTAGATTCCTCAGCTTGCTTCTAGTAGGAGGAAAGGTGTCCAAAAGACCAAGACACCTCTAGATGCCTTGTAGGACAAGTCACCCCTTCTAGAAGGTGTGCCACCTTCCTGGACCCTTACCTGGCCTTCTAGAAACTTCAAGAGGAACTCTAGAGGTTGAGCTAGCTTCCTAGCATCGTTTTTCCACCTCCGTTGAGGCAGGACAGAAATTCATCTTGTGGGACATGAACCCGGGCCCGTGCCTCTATAGGTGAACACCATTAACCACCAAGCCACCTTGGCTTGTCTTTTTGGTGTTCGTTTTTGGGATCACTCCTGCCATGGTGAGGAGCATTACTCCAACAGTAGTGGCATGGTGTCCCTACCATGCACAATGACCAACCAAAGTAGGCATGTGTCACTGACCATGACAAAAGAATTTCACTTTGTGTCATCAACGTTGATAACTCACAATACGCATCACAACTGGTCAGAGGGGGAAACAATGGTTTTGAAATAATAATTATCAACTAGCAAGTACAAAGACATTTGATAAGTATTGGCACGGGTGGCTACCATGCACAATGACCAACCAAAGTAGGCATATGTCAGTGACCATGACCTAAGAATGTCACTTTGGGTGTTCTACATTCACAACTCACTATACGAGTCTTAAATGATGAGAGGGGGATATAATGATTTAGGAATACTTTTTATGGACTAGCAAGTACAAAGATCTTCAAGAAATAGTGGCACAGCGTAGCTATCGTGAAAATCTTTGGTCATGGCAAGTGACATATGCCTACTTTTGTTGGTCATTGTGCCACTACATATTGAAGTTCTTTGTCATTCCTAAATAACAACTAGTATCCCCAAACCATTGTTTGCCCCTCTGACCATGTGTGATTTATATAATCAGTTTTCATCATTGGCCACACATAGGGAAACTCTTTGGGATTGGTCAGTGTCATACCCCAATTTGGTTGGTCATTGTGCATGGTGGACCCACCGTGCTACTACTTAATGAATACCTTTGTAATTGCTAGTAGTTAACTAATATTCCCAAACCATTGTTCTTCCCTCAGACCATTTGAGACTTGTGTTATGAGTTTTGAACGTTGACCACACACAGTAAAACTGTTTGGTCATGGTCAGTGACATATGCCTACTTTTGTTGGTCATTGTGCATGGTGGCCACAAAGTGCCACTACTTTTTGAAGGTCTTTGTACTTACTATTTGATAACTAGTGTTTCCAAATCATTGCTTCCCTCTCCAACCATTTGTGACTCGTGTCATGAGTTTTCAACGTTGACCGCATAAAGTGAAATTATTCTAGTCATTTTCAGGGACATATGCCTACTTTGGTTAGTCATTGTTCTTGGTAGCCACAATGTGCCACTACTTACTGAAAGTATTTGTATATTCTAGTTGATAGCTAGTATTCCCAAACCATTTTTTCCCCCTCTGACCATTTGTGACTCGTGTTATGGACTATGAACTCTGACCACACACAGTGAAATTCTTTGGTCATGATAAATTCCATATGCCTACTTTGGTTGGCCATTGCGCATGGCAGCCACACCGTGCCACTCCTTATTGCAGGTCTTTGTACTTACTAGATGATACCTTGATTTTCAAACCATGGTTTCCTTCTCTGATTATTGATGACTCGCATTATGGATGGTCAACATTGGCTACACATAGTGAAATCTTTGGTCATGGTCTGTGATGTATGCCTACTCTGGTTTGTCATTGTGCATGGTAGCCACAGCGTGCCAGTACGTATTGAAGGTCTTTGTACTTGTTAGTTGATACCTAGTGTTCCCAAACCATTGTTTACCCCTATGACCATTTGTGACTCATGTTATGTGTTGTCAACGTTGACCACACACAATGAAATTCTTTGGTCATGGGCAGTGACACATGACTAATTTGGTTGGTCATTGTGCATGGCAGCCACACAGTGCCACTACATATAGAAGGTCTTCGTCCTTGCTAGACAATACCTAGTATTCCCAAATTATTTTTTCCCCCTCTAACCATTTCTGACTCGTATTCTGAGTTGTCAACGTTGACCACATACAGTGAACTTCATTCCTCATGGTCAGTGACATATGCATATGTTGGTTGGTCATTGTGCATGGTAGCCAGCCCGTGCCACTACGTATTGAAGATCTTTGCACTTGCTATTGATAACTAGTGTCTCCAACTTGGTTTTTTCCCCCTTCTATCATTTGTGACCTGTAATATGGGCTGTTAACGTTGACCACACATAGTAAAATGCTTTGGTCATGAAAAGTAACATATGCCTACTTTGGTCTGTCATTGTGCATGGTAGCCACACTGTGCTACTACTTATTAAAGGTCTTTGTACTTGCTGGACCATACCTAGTGTTCCCAAAGTATTTTTTCCCTCTCTGACCATCTATGACTCCTGTTATGAGTTGTCGACATTGACCACACATAGTGGAACGTGTTGGTCATAGTCAGTGGCATATGCCTACTTTGGTTGGTCATCATGCATGGTAGCCACAGCGTGCCACTACTTATTGAAGGTCTTTGTACATGCTAGACAATACCTAGTATTCCCAAAGAATTGTTTCCCCCCCTTATCATTTGTGACTTGTATTATGGGCTGTCAAAATTGACCACACATAGTGACATTTTTTGTTCATGGTCAGTGACATTTTCCTACTTTTCTTGGTCATTGTGCACGATAGCCACACTGTGCCATTATGATTGAAGATCTTTTCACTTGATAGTTAAAACATAGTGTTTCCAAACCATTGTTTTGCCCCTCTAACCATTTGTGACTCGTGTTATGAGTTGTCAACGTTGACCACACATAGTGAAATTCGTTTCGTCATGATAAGTGACATGCCTACTTTGGTTGGTCATTGTGCATGGTAGCTACACTGCGTCACTACTTATTGAAGGTGTTTGTACTTGCTATCCAATACCTAGTATTCCCAAACAATTTTCCCCCCTATAATCATTTGTGACTTGAATTATGAGTTGTGAACGTTGACCCATCATAGTGAGAATCTTTGGTTATGGCCAGTGACATATGCCTAATTTGGCTGGTCATTGTGCATGCTAGCCACACCGTACCACTACTTATTGAAGCGCTTTGTACTTGCTAGATGATAACTAGCACTCCCTAACCATTGTTTCCCCCTCTTACCATTTGTGACTTGTATTGCAAGTTGTCAACGTTGACCACAACGTGGAATTCTTTACTCATGGTCAGTGACATACGCATAATTTGGTTGGTCATTATGTATGGTAACCACACTGTACCACTACTTATTGAAGGTCTTTGTACCTGCTAGTTGATATCGATTGTTCCCAAACCATTGTTTCCCCCTCTCAACTATTTGTGATTTGTGTTATGAGTTGTCAACGTTGACCACACATAGTGGAATTCCTTCATCTCTGGCAGCTGCAAGGGGGTATCAGAAACATGAATCTGGTAGAGAGAATGATGATCTCTTGGGTCACTCTGAGTTCTCAATAACGGTTCCGGTCCATCACCGAACCAACTTGATCAACGGCTCGTCGGGACTGTGATCGTTTGACCAACAGTCAATACATCCCCCAATAATGTGACACGTGTCACCCACGTCCGGGGAGCGGAATGAAGCCGTTGCTTTTGATCTCGCATCATTTTCCTATTCTACTTGTATGTACCGAGGATTTTCATTCACTCAAGGCTAACCGAAACAGTTATTTTCATTTTTGTTCCCCTTTGGTTCCCCAGCTTCGCCACCGTGTCTTCACTCAGCTCGCCCTTTGCTCAGCCTTCACTTGCTATCCACTCCCATCCCCTGATCACACTCACTCGGACTCCATTTTCTCTCACTCAATGTCTTTCTACATCTCATCTCTGTTCCAAACTTCACATCTCTTCAAGCTCGTGCGACTAACTCCTCACGACGTATTACACCTCCTTGCCTCCACCACACGTCTGACATGCTTCCACATATCTCCTTGCTTCTTCCTGCTTCTGCCTTTGTCGTCTTCCCTCACTACATTCTTCTGACACACTATGCTAACACTTGTTGAAGGTCTTTGTACTTTCTAGATGATACATAGTGCTCCCAAACCATTGTTTCTCCCTCTGACCATTTGTAACTTGTGTTATGAGCTGTCAACGTTGACCACACATAGAAAATTCCTTTGGTCCTGATATGTGACATATGCCCTCTTTGGTTGGTCATTATGCATGGTAACCACACCGTGCCACTACTTATTGAACGTCTTTGTACTTGCTAGTTGATAACTAGTATTGCCAAATCATAGTTTCCCCCTCTGACCATTTGTGACTTGTGTTCTAAGTTGTCAACGTTGACCACACATAGTGAAATTCTTTTGTCATGTTCAGTGACATATGCATACTTTGATTGGTCATTTTGCATGGTAGCCACACCGTTCAACTACATATTGAAAGTCTTCCTACTTGCTAGTTGATACCTAGTTTTTCCAAACCATTGTTTCCCCCTCTAACCATTTGTGAATCATATTATGAGCTGTGAATGTTGACCCATCATATTGATTTTTTTTGGTCATGATCAGTGCTATATACCTAATTTGGTTGGTAACTGTGCATGGTAGCCACACCATGCAACAACTAATTGAAGTTCTTTGTACTTGCTAGTCGACACCTAGTATTTCCAAACCATTGTTTCCCTCTATGACCATTTGTGACTCCTGTTATGAGTTGTCAACGATGATCACACATTTAAAAATTCCTTTGGTCTTGATAAGTGACATATGCCTAATTTGCTTGGTCATTATACGTGGTAGCCACACTGTGCCACTACTTATTGAAGGTCTTTATACTTGCTAATTGATAGCTAGTATTCCCACATCATTGTTTCCCCCTCTGAAAACTTGTGACTCGTGTTCTGGGTTGTCAACGTTGACCACACATAGTGAAATTCGTTTTTCATGTTCGGTGATAGATGCATACTTTGGTTGGTTATTGTGCATCGTAGCCTCACCATTCCACTACATATTGAAGTTCTTTGTACTTGCTAGTTGATACCTAGTGTTTCCAAACCATTGTTTCCACCTCTGACCATTTGTGAATCATAGTATGAGTTGTGAATATTGACCCATCATAGTGAAATTATTTGGCCATGATGAGTGACATATGCATAATTTGGTTGGTAATTTTGCATGGTACCCACACCGTGCAACTACTCATTGAAGGTCTTTGTACTTGCTAGTTGATACCTAGTACCCCCAAACCATTATTTCCCCCTCTGACCTTTTGTGACTCATGTTACGAGCTGTCAACGTTCACCACCCATAGATAAACTCTTTTGGGCCTGATAAGTGACATATGCCTACTTTTATTGGTCATTATGCATGGTTTCCACACCGTGCCAATACTTATTGAAGGTCCTTGAACTTGCTAGTTGATAACTAGTATTCGCAAATAATTGTTTCTCCCTCTGACCATTTGTGACACGTGTTATGGATTTTCAACAATGACCACACATGGTGAAATGCTTTTGGTCATGTTCGGTGACATATGCATAACTTGGTTGGTCATTATGCTCGGTAGCCACTGCGTGCCACTAATTATTCAAGGTCCTTGTACTTGCTAGATGATACCTTGTGTTCCCAAACCATTGTTTCCCCCTCTGACCATTTGTGACTCGTATCCTGGGTTGTCAGAATTCTTTGGTCACGGCCAGTGACACATGCCTAATTTGGTTGGTCATTGTGCATGGTAGCCACCTTGCCACTACTTATTGTCTTTGTACTTTCTAGTTGATAACAAGTACTTCTAAACCATTGTTTCCCCCTCTGACCATTTGTGACTCGTGTTATGAGTTGTTAACATTGACGACACATAGTGATATTCTTTTGTCATGTTCTGTGACATATGCATGCTTTGGTTGGTTATTGTGCATGGTAGCCACACCGTGCCACTACATATTGAAGGTCTTTGTACTTTCTAGTTGATACCTATTGTTTTGAAACCATTTTTCCCCCCTTAACCATTTGTGAGTCATATTATGAGTTGTGAATGTTGTCCCATCATAGTTAAGGGTGTAAACGAGACTGGTCTTGCGAGTCTGGAAGCAGACTCGGAATCGCGGGACCGAGACCGGCTCCACAATGGGACTCGCAGTTCTCATCTTGGAATTGCGAGTCTACAGTCTTGCGATTCCACCTTCTATGAATTGCGAGACCATACGACCACTGCCTTGTGCACCACCATCACCAGGTGGGTGTACACAACCACCAGAATTGTGGGCCAACAATTCCCCCACCACCACCTCCAACTGTTTCACGACCACCACACCACCACCACTTGTACAACTCCACCACACGACTAGCACCACGTGCTGTACCACCACTACTATATGCACCATCACCACCACCGCCACCAGCATGAACAGTGCACCAATCCACAAATTGACCACCAACTGTTCTGTTACTCATGCATAGCATCACACACCGCATAACCTATCCTTGGATGCGTTCTGTTTATTTTTCATCTCCAATCACTGATTCAGTGATCAGTAAATATTTGCGTCAGTGTGATCCTACCTGGCAGAATAGCAAAAGGATTGCAGTGGAGAAAAGCTTGCTGCAGCCAGAAAGATTCAATACTAAAAACACTCTGTTTTTTGTCCACAACATGCTTCCAGATACAACATAGGAAGTGGTTCTTGTTGAAAACCAGCCTAACACAAGCGGCGCCACGTGCAACGTGTGTGTTCATACCGTCCACCTCAGCTGCGGTGTCGGCGGCTGCCCTTGTTGCATTGAGGAGGCTCTGCTGAATGTCCAATGCCTTCAACTCCTTGTGTTTTTCCTTGTGTTCAAGCTGTAGCTATTTCCACATATCTGACGTGTTGCTCTGGTTCAGCCCGAAGGTCCCCTTCAGTCCCGTGCGTTTGGGACACAGCGTGCACGCAGCCCATGGCTCACCATTGATGGCCACGTAGGTGAAAACCGTCCAGACCACGGACGGCTTTGCTTTGTGCTTGTCCGACTGTCCTCACGTGTTCAGCGTGGCCTGGATGAGAGTCCCGCCCGGCTTAGAGGCTGAGGTGCTGGGGGTCTGCTGCTGTATCTTTTGTACCTCTTACTGCTGCCGCTGCTGCTGCTACTGCTGCCCCTCCTGCTGCTGCTGCTGCTGCTGCTGTTGCTGATGCTGTAGCTGCTGCACTGATGCTTGTGAGGCCATTGGTGCTGTTAGAGTCCGGCCGGGTGGCCGGGTCAAAGGCCTGGAGGTGCATTAGGAGAAACAGAGGAAGTTCAGGCACAACCTGTTATGAAACACTAGGGAGGGTGTAGGCTAGCACTATCCGTGATACCCTAGGTGAAAATGGACAGAAAAATGCATGTTTTAGGATACACGGCCCTGGCCAATGACAGGGGGCCGGGCCTCAAAGTACGGGCAAGCAAAAAAAAGGAGAGGGGAGGGGGGGGGGGGGGGTTACGGTGCCTCGGTAATGGCACCAAACCTCCTGAGGTAGTCGATGTCAACCCGGACCCCGGCGTCATTTTCCTTCCCCCCCCCCCCCCCCCTCCCTCAGGCTACCGCCGCCACCCCAGGGAGGATTCGCAATCCTACGACATAGTCTTGGCATCGTGAGTCAATTCTACGTCGTACAACCTGACTCGCGAGTCTAGATTCGGTCTCGGAATTCCGAGACCTGAACTGGAAACCGAGGTTTTGGCTTACAGGCTTAATCATGGTGATATTCTTTGGTCATGATCAGTGCCCAATGCCTAACTTGGTTGGTCACTGTGCATGGTAGCCACACCGTGCAACTAATAAATGGAGATCTTTGTACTTGCTAGTCAATACCTGGTATTCCCAAACCATTGTTCCCCCCTTTGATCATTTGTGACTCATGTTATGAATTTTCAACGTTGACCACACATAGAAGAATTGTTTTGTTCCTGATAAGTGACAGATGCCTACTTTGGTTGGTCATAATGCATGGTAGCCACACAGTGCCACTACTTACTGAAATTCTTTGTACTTGCTAGTTGATAACTAGTTTTCTAAAATAATTGTTTCTCCCTCTGATGATTTGTGACTCGTGTTATGGATTGTCAACAATGACCACACATGGTGAAAGTCTCTGGGTCATGTTCAATGACATAAGCATAAATTGGTTGGTTATTATGCTTGGTAGCCATTGCATGCCACTACTTATAGAAGGTATTTGCACTTGCTAGATGATACCTAGTGTTCCCAACCCATTGTTTTCCCCTCTGACTACTTACGACTCATATCCTGGTTGTCAATGTTGACTATCCATAGTGGAATTCTTTGGTCATGGTCAGTGACATATGCATAACTTGGTTGGTCATTGTGCATGGTAGCCACCTTGTGCGAATACTTGTTGTCTTTGTACTTGCTAGTCGATAACTAGTACTTCTAAACCATTGTCTTCCCCTCTCACCATTTGGGACTCGTCTTATGAGTTGTTGACATTGACAACACATAGTGAAGTTATTTCTTCATATTCCGTGACATGTGCATGCTTTGGTTGGTCATTGTGCATGGTAGCCACACCGTGCCACTACATATTGAAGGTCTTTGTACTTTATAGTCAATTACAAGTGTTTTGACACCATTTTTCCCCCCTCTGACGATTTGTGACTCGTGTCATGAGTTGTCAACATCGAGGACACAAAACAATATTCTTTTGGTCCTGATAAGTGACATATGCCTACTTTGGTTGGTCATTATGCATGGTAGCCACACCTTGCCACTACTTATTGAAGAATTTTGTACTTTCTAGTTAATAACTAGTATTCCCAAATCATTGTTTCCCCCTCTGACCATTTGTGACTCGTGTTATGAGTTGTCAACGTTGACCACACATAGTGAAATGATTTGGTCGTGGTCAGTAACATACCCTACTTTGGTTGGTCATTGTACATGGTAGCCACACCGTGCCACTACTTATTGAAGGTGTTTGTACTTGCTAGCCGATACCTAGTGTTCCTAGACCATTGTACCCCCCTCTGAAAATTTGTGACTCGTGTTGTGGATTGTCAACGTTGACTACCCATAGTGGAATTCTTTGTTCATGGTCAGTGATATATGCCTAATTTGGTTGGTCATTGTGCATGGTAGCCACACTGTACCACAACCTATTGTATGTCTTTGTACTTGCTAGTCGATAACTAGTACTTCTAAACCACTGTTTCCCCCTCTTACCGTTTGTGACTTGTGTTATGGGTTGCCCATGTTGACCACACCCAGTGGAATTCTTTGGTCATGGTCCGTGACATATGCCTACTTTGGTTGGTCATTGTGCATGGTAGCCACACCATGCCACAACATATTGAAGGTCTCTGTACTTGCTATACGATTCCTATTATTCTGAAACCATTGTTTCCCCCTCTGACCATTTGTGACTTGTGGCATGAGTTGTCAACGCTGACCACTCGGTAAAAATCTTTGGTCATGGTCAGTGATGTATGCCTGCTTTGGTTGGTCATTGTGCATGGTAGCCAAACCGTGCCACTATTTACTGAAGGTCTTTGTACTTTCTATTTGATAACTTGTTTTCCCAAATCATTGTTTCCCCCTCTTACCATTTGTTACTTGTATTATGAGTTGTCAACATTGACCACACATAGTGAAATTCTTTGGTCATGTTCAGTGACATATGCATACTTTGGTTGGTCATTGTGCATGGTAGCCACAACGTGCCACTACTTATTGAATTTATTTATACTTGCTAGTCTATACCTAGTATTACCAAACCATTATTTCCCCCTTGGACCATTTTTGACTCGTGTTATGAGCTGTCAGTGTTGAACACACATCGAAAAGCTCTTTTGGTCCTGATAAGTGGCTTGTGCCTACTTTTGTTCATCAGTATGCAGTGGGAGCCACAAAGTGCCACTACTTATTGAAGGTCTTTATACTTGCTAGTTGACAACTAGTATTCCCAGATCATTGTCTCCCCTTTGACCATTTGTGACTCGTGTTCTGAGTTGTCAATGCTGACCACACATAGTGAAACTTGGTTGTCATGTTCAGTGACATATGCATACTTTGGTTGGTTATTATGCATGGTAACCACACCGCTTGACTACATATCTAAGGTTTTTGTAATTGCTTGACGATAGCTAGTGTTGACAACCCATTGTTTCCCCCTTTGACCATTTGCGAGTCATATTATGAGTTGTGAACGTTGATCCGTCATAGTGGAATTATTTGGTCATGATCAGTGACATATGCTTAATTTTGTTGGTCATCATGCATGGTAGCCACACTGCACTGTCAGGAAAATGGAAGCAGTGGAGCAATTCTAGGAGCAAAGAAACAGGTGGCTTGGAAGCTGCCACAAAGTTGCGGAGTGCTGACGGAGGGTGTTGTCACAGAAGTAAGAGAGAATGAGGTTACGAGAAGACAGTGCGAGGAGCAGCAGCAACAAAGCGCTGAAAATGAGTGATAAAGGAGAGTACTTCAGGAGACGATGAAGGTGGGACATCAAAGCGCGGGCCGGAGGCCACAGCGAGTCAGATACTACAGCTGCAAAAATTGAGGCAGGAAGGTGATGTGTAGATGCAAGTTGTGAGATTCACTTGTGTGGCAGAGCTTTGGTTAGGGCGAGGGGCCTTAGCCGAAGACGGGAGCCGAGAGCTGGAGAGACGTAGCGAAGGCAAACGAAGAAGGATCCGAGGCAATGAGTTGAGGAAGTGAGGCAAATGCTGAGGAAAATAAATGAGGGATAAACTGAGAAGCTGAGGTGTAACTGAGGCAATTGAGTTCAGGGATCCTACTGCTATTAGTACTAGATAGTCCTAGGTAAAAAGGTGGAGCAGGCCAGAGAACGGTGGAGTAGGCCAAAGAAAGATGGAGCAAGCCAAAGAACGTTGGGGCAATCCAGAGAAAGGTGGAGAAAGCCAGAGAAAGGTGGAGCAAGACAGAGAGCAGTAGAACACGCCAGAGAAAGGTGGAGAAAGCCAAAGAAAGGTGGAGCAGGCCTAATGCTGCAAATCGGTACGGAATTGCGCTTCTGTGAATGGAACTAGAACCGCGGTTCCGGTTCCAGCTCGGAACCAGAACCGTTGTTATGGTTCCGGAACCGTGGTTCTGGTCACTGGTCCACAGATGTTCCCTTCATAAGAAATGAATATGAAGCACAATCGGATCCAACCATCATGGTTTTTTTCCAAAACGACAAAGGAAAAGCCCTTCAACACTCATTTTTTGTATGTGGATACGTGATTAGAGTGCTTGTCAGAGATAAAGACTCTGACAGAGGTCACTAATCGGAAATTCTGAGTTGTAAATAACGGTTAAGGTCCTACCTTGAACCACCTTGGCAACGGTCCATCGGTAATCCCAAACATTGTAACCTTTCAGTAAAAAAACCACGCCGATAGGAAATCTCAGCAACGGTTCAAGTCCATCACCAGACCAACTTGGCCAAAAGGCTCTCAACAAAAGATATCCGTTGAGAGAAAAACGGTCAAGGCATCCTCACAAGTGACACCTGTCACCCGAGTCCGGCTAGCGGAAAGAAGCCGTTTCATTTCTATTTGTCCTGTTCTACCTCTACATACAGAGGATGTTCATTCCCTCGAACTTAACCAGAACACGTCTTCCCATCCTATTCCCCTTTGGTTCCGTGGCTTTGCCTCCGTGGCTTTGCCTCCGTGTCTTCGCTCTGTTTGCACCTCGCCCATCTTGCCTTCTCCAACCACTCTCACATTGCAGCTCCTCACTCCGTCACTCTTGTTCTCAACCAACGCCCATCTACCTTGCGCCTTTGGTACCTCGCCCTTTCTCATGCTCTGCAGCTAACTCTTTGGGACCGCTTGCACCATTCTGATTCCGTCATCCTCCAGACCCAGCTGTGCATGTTCTACTTCTCCTGCTTACTTCTGCTACTGCCGTCCCAGCTCTTACATTCTTCTGACATGGTATCAGAGCATCAGGCAACATCCCCTAATGCCCTGTGACCTAGTCATTGCTTCATCACCGCCACTACTTTGCTCCACCTTCCAGCATTCGTCTCCCACCTCCACCCCCACTTTGCGTTCCTCGGTTTCGTCAGCGGCTGACATCAGCAACTTCGCCTGGATTGCTCCTCACACTGGACTGAAAACTCATTCTCCTGATCCAACCCTGCGCCCACTTTGTGCCTGTGGTCAACGATCAATGATCCATCAACAACAGCCGCAAGCAGCTTTTGAGTTGCCGCATGCCATCATCTTCTCAGAAGCTTCCTGCCGCTTGCCGCCTGCTACCTCTCATCATCCTAGCCTCCGCAAGTGTTTCCGCTTTCCTCAGCTTCTTTATCTGCTGCATCTACTCCAACCGTCCCATCCGCCTCAGCTTTCTCGCATTCATCATCTCAAGTCGCTCTCCTGCACTGCCTCTGCTCGTCGTCAGCAACAATAGACTGTCTTGAGCCATCAAGATATCAGACACGACCAGTCTTCCTGCCTGTCAGTCTCGGGCCAACTGGGGAACAAACCGTCACTCTCCTGACATCCACGGACCGGCCTCATTGCCCACCTCACGACTTTCACTGCTGCAATCGATTTCCTCTTGCTGACAGGATATTGGAAACCGCCAGTATTCTTGCCCGTTGGTCTCATGCCAACTGGGGAACAAGCCGTCACTCTCGTGACAACATAGGAGCTGTTTGCCTCGCCCGCACCCACTGCTACTTCCTTCATCCACCCGTTCTGTCCTCCACCTGTTGCTGCCGTTCCTCCATCAGTCTCACTGCGACATCATCACCTTCCTCCTGCCATTGCTGCTTTATCAACTTGATCCCACTTCACCCTCAGCCTTCAAAATTCCTCCTCATTGTCCATCTGCATCCATATCCTCTCCTTGCCTCATCTCAGCTTCCTCCATCTCCTTCAAAACCGCTTCCGCATCAGCTTCATCCTCATCATCATCAGCATCACTCCGTACCGCATGTGGTTCCACCCCTTTTGCCCACTCAATCATAAATCATTCCTCCGCTTTCCGCGTCGTTCTCCGCTCGGCACAAGGATCCGCCTGGTCGCATCACCTGTTTCGCGATGACCTGCGCCCACGTTGAAACTTCCACAGCACATGTGGTTTTGCCCCTGCGCCCACTTCCTCATCATCACCTTCTGCCTCCCTTATGAGCAATCATCAACATCTGCTGCCGGCACAAGGATCAGCACGAGCTAGTTGCCCGCTTCGCAGCAGCCTGCACCCATGCCAGCAGCAGATTTCTCGCGGCGCGTCGGCAGTCGCCTTCCCCTTGCCGCATCCTACTCCTCTATTTCAAAGGGCATGTGGTTTCTTCCCTGCACCCACTCAGCCATCCATCTTTCTCCGCCATCATTGCTCTCATCATCTGCTCAGAAAATGGGTCCCCCCGGTCGCATCGCCCGTTTCGCGATTACCTGCGCCCACACCAAACCTTCTACAGGGCACGTGGTTTTGCCCCGCGCTCACTCAGTTATCATCTGCACATTCACCTTTCCATTATCATTCTTTGCTTGGCACAAGAATCTGCCTGGTCTCATTGCCTGTCGCGACGACCCACGCCCACGCCGCAATTTCCGCAAATGCGCCCCTCCAACCACCACCCATTACTTTGGTTCAACCATCATCCTTTGCTTCCCTTGTCTTCTCCATCATCATCTCCCTCTGCATCTGCTGTCAGCCGTGCACACTAGTTGCTCACTTTGTAGCATCCAGCTCTCAAGCCTACAGCAGACTCCTAGCGGTGCGTTGGCCCTCTTTGCCTTCCCTTGGCACACGCTGCTCTTCTTCAGCCTCCACAGCGCATGCTGTTCCATCCCTACGTTTCTCACTCTGGTGGACCTGGTTCCTCCAACCATGTTCAGCCGTGGACCCCCTGACAACTTCCACAGATGGGTCCGTGGACCGGACACAGATCCACATGTGGTCGCTCTGATTTGAGACATCCCAGTACTTGAGTTTGTTGATAAAGAAGACAATAACTTCATTGAATGGGAGGATGCTCTGATGCGTGTCACTGGAAGAGTGACAGTCCGTGGATTCTGCCTCAAGCGATTGTTCATAGACCCAGTGGTTTGGTCCGCCCGCCAAGACTGAGCCTACCGGGCAAACTACTACCATGCTCTTCTCCAAGCCCAAGCTCTCCTACTGGCGACCACAGACCTCCCGTTCCACAACATCATCATCTTGGGAGGACTTGACATCTCTGTCATTGTGGACAACATTGAAGGGTTGTGTGCACAAGGAGAACCTCCTGAACAAAACGAGCACTGAAGAGGACCACCGCGAGAATATATACCCCATGGGCTCAATCCGTACCGGCTTCCTTCTCCTCCTCCGCTGCCACCAACTCCCTCTCCAACACCAGAACCCTCTGATGAAGAGTTTACTCGCTCGGGCAACTCCTCAGAGGACAACACGTAATGCCATCGGAGATGTGTCCACTTCTAACCCTTATGGGTGTGCCCGGGGGTGTCAGTAAAAATACCACACCGATAGGAAATCTCAGCAACGGTTCAGGTCCCGCACCAAACCAACTAGGCCAAACGGCTCTCAACAAAATCTATCCGTTGAGAGTAAAATGGTCAAGGAATCCCCACAAGTGACACCTGTCACTCGTGTCCGGCTAGCGGAAAGAAGCCGTTTCAATTTTTTTTCCTGTTCTGCCTGTCAATACAGAGGATATTCATTCCCTCAAACTTAACCATAACAGTTCTTTCCATCCTGTTCCCCTTTGGTTCCGCGGCTTCGCCACCGTGTCTTCGCTCTGCTTGCACCTCACCCATCATGCCTTCACCAACCACTCTCACCTTGCAGCTCTTTGCTCTGTCACTCTCATTCCTTCGTTCAAGCAATTGCTAACCCATCACTCACTTTGCTCTTGCTATCTCTCTCAACCAATGCCCGTCTACCTCACGCCTTCCGTGCCTCGCCCTTTCTCATGCTCTACAGCTAACTTTTTGGGGCTGCTTGCACTTTCCCGCTTCTGTAATCCTGCTGACACATCTGTGCATGTTCTGCTGCTTCTGCCTGCTTCTGCTACTACCGTCCCAGCTCTTGCCTTCTTCTGACATAACCAATACCCATGTCATCCACTAATAAAGTGACAATTGTCACCCCCGTCCGGCTAGCAAGAAGAAGCCATTGCTTGTGTTTTTTATCCTGTGTTGCTATATAAACAGAGGGTGTTCATTATCTCCGAGGTAACCAAAAAACAGATCTCTTCATTGTGCTAGCCTTCGGTTCCACAACTTTGCCGCTGTGTTTTTGCTCAGCTCTCTCTCTTTGCTCAGTGTGCTCTTGCAATCCACTCTAAATCTCTCGACTCTTTGCTCCATTACTCGTTCCTTCGCTCAACTCTCATCTTTCCATCACTCTCGCCCCGCCTCAACTCTCTCTCTCGCTAACTACCTGTCTACCCTGCCACTCACTTTGGCACATCGCTTCTCTTAAACCTCCTGTGACTAACTCCTCTTGACATTTCACATCTCTTTGCTGCCATCATCTGTCTGACAAGCCTCCACATGCCTCATTGCTTCTCCATGCCTCTACTGTTGCAGTCTTTCCTTGTTGCATTCTTTTGACAGTGCTCACGTGGCCTCCATGTGTACCGTATCAGCAAATAAAGCCCACAAAATTTCCACCCTCAACTCATCATCCCCTCCATTGACCTGGGTTCAGGAACCGCAGTTCCTGGACGGTTCCAGGATCTTGAAACCGGAACCACAGTTCCAGTTCCAGAACAGGAACCACGGTTCTGGAACCGCGGGTCCTGGAACTTTTGTGCACTTTAAGCAGGCCATAGAAAGGTGGAGCAAGCCAGATAATGGTGGATCAAGCCAGAGAAAGGTGGAGCAAGCAAGAGAATGGTGGAGCAAGCCAGAGAACGCTGGAGCAAGCCTGAGAAAGGTGGAGCAAGCCAGAAAAAGGTGCAACAGGCCAGAGAAAGGTAGAGCAAGCCAGAGAGAGTGGAGCAAGCAAGAGAAAGGTGGAGAAAGCCAGGGGAAGGTGGAGCAGGCCAGAGAAAGGTGGATAAGTCTAGATGAAGGTAGAGCAGGCCAGATAAAGGTGGAGCAAGACAGAGAACGGTGGAGCAGGAGAGAGAAAGGTGGAGTGAGCCAGAGAAAGGTGGTGCAAGCCAGAGAATGGTGGAGGAAGCGAAGGAAATGTGGACCAAGCCAGAGAAAGGTGCAGCAATCCAGAAAAAGGTGGAGCATGCCAGGGAAAGGTGGAGCAAGCCAGGGAAAGGTGGAGCAAGCCAGAGAAATGTGGAGCAAGCCAGGGAAAGGTGGAGCAAGCCAGGGAAAGGTGGAGCAAGCCAGAGAAAGGTGGAGCAAGCCAGAGAAAGGTGGAGCAGGCCAGAGAAAGGTGGAGCAAGATAGGGAAAGGTAAAGCAAGCCAGAGAAAGGTGGAGTATACAAGAGAAAGGTCGAGCAAGCCAGGGGAAAGTGGAGCAAGCCACAGAAAGGTGGAGCAAGCCATAGAACGGTGGAGCAAGCCTGAGAAAGGTGAAGCAAGCCAGAGAACGGTCGAGCAAGTAAAAGAAAGCTCAAGCAAGCTAGCAAAAGGTGGAGCAAGCCAGAGAAAGGTGGAGCAAGCCGAAAAAATATGGAGCAAGCCAGAGAATGGTGGAGCTAGCCAGGGAAAGGTGGAGCAACCAGAGAAAGGTGGAGTAAGCCAGAACGGTGGAGCAAGCCAGGGAAAGGTGGAGCAAGCCAG
>SZWC01002696.1:57238-109430 GCA_023375785.1 Penium margaritaceum
AGAGAAAGGTGGAGCAAGCCAGGGAAAGGTGAAGCAAACCAGAGAAAGGTGGAGCAATCCAGAGAAATGTGGAGCAAGCCAAGGAAAGGTTGAGCAAGCCAGAGAAAGGTGGAGCAAGCCTGAGAAAGGTGGAGCAAGCAAGAGAAATGTGGAGCAATCCAGAGAAAGGTTGAGCAAGCCATAGTGCGCTAGAGAAAGCCAGAGAAAGGTCGAGCAAGTACGAGAAAGGTGGAGTAAGCCAGAGAAATATGGAACAAGCCAGAGAAATGTGGAGCGAGCCACAGAAAAATGGAGCAAGCCATAGAAAGGTAGAGTAAGCCAGGGAAAGGTGAGCAAGCCAGAGAAAGGTGGAGCAAGCTAGAGAAAAGTGGAGCAAGACAGGGAAAGGTGGATCCAGCCAGAGAAAGGTGGAGCATGACAGAGAAAGGTGGGGCAAGATTGGGAAAGGTGGAGCAAGCTAGAGAAAGGTGGAGCAAGCCAGAGAGAGGTAGAGCAAAGCAGAGAATGGTGGAGCAAGCCAGGGAATGATGGAGCAAGCCAGAGAAATGTGGAGCACCAGAGAATGGTGGAGCAAGCCAAAAGAAGGCGGACCAAGCTTGCGAACGATGGAGCAAGCAAGGGAAGTATGGTGAAAGCCTGAGAATGGTGGAGCAAGCCAGGGAAAGGTGTAGCAAGACAGAGAAAGGTGGAGAAATCCAGAGAAAGGTGGAGCAAGCTAAGGGAAAGCTGGAGCAAGCCAGACACATGTGGAGCAAGCCAGAGAATGTTGGAGCAAGCAAGAGAAAGGTGGAGCAAGCCTGAGAAAGGTGGAGGAAGCCAAAGAAAGGTGGAGCAAGCCAAGGAAAAGTGGAGCAAGCCAGGGAAAGGTGGAGCAGGCCAGGAAAATGTTGAGCAAGCCAGAGAAAGGTTAAGCAGTTTAGGGAAAGATGGAGTAAGCCAGAGAAAGGTGCAGGAAGCCAGAGAACGGTGGAACAAGCCAGAGAACGGTGGAGCAAGCTAGAGGAAGGTTGAGCAAGCCAGAGAATGGTGGACCAAGAAATAGAACAGTGGAGCAAGCCGGAGAAAGGTGAAGCAAGCGAGAGAAACGTGGAGGAAGCAAGAGAAAGGTGGAGCAAGCAAGAGAATGGTGGAGCAAGCCTGAGAAAGGTGGAGCAAGCCAGAGAATGGTGGAGCAAGCCAAAGAATAGGGGAGCAAGCCAGAGAAAGGTCGAGCAAGCTAGAGAACAGTGGAGCAAGGTAGAGAAAGGTGGAGCAAGCCAAAGAAAGGTGGAGCAAGCCAGAGAAAGATTCTCTGGCTTGCTCCACCGTTCTCTGGCTTGCTCCACCTTTTACTGGATTATTCCACCTTTCTCTGGCTTGATCCACCTTTCTTTGGCTTACTCCACCTTTCTCTGGCTTGCTCCATCTTTCTTTGGCTTACTCCACCGTTATCAGGCTTGCTCGAACTTGTACTGGCTTACTCCACCTTCCTCTTGCTTGTTCCACATTTCTCTGGCTTGCTCCACCTTTCTTTGGCTTGCTCCACTGTTCTCTGACTTGCTCCACCTTGCTGTAGCTTGATCCACCTTTCTCAGGCTTGCTCCACCATTCTCTGGCTTGCTCCACTGTTTTTGGGCTTGCTCCACCTTTCCCTGGCATGCTCCACCCTTCTCTGGCTTGCTCCACCTTTCTCTGGCTTGCTCCACCTTTCCCTGGCATGCTCCACATTTCTCTGGCTTGCTCCACCATTCTCTGGCTTGCTCCACTGTTTTTGGGCTTGCTCCACCTTTCCCTGGCATGCTCCACCCTTCTCTGGCTTGCTCCACCTTTCTCTGGCTTGCTCCACCTTTCCCTGGCATGCTCCACATTTCTCTGGCTTGCTCCACCATTCTATGGCTTGCTCCACCTTTCCCTGGCTTGCCACATCTTTTGTCTGGCTTGCTCCACCTTTCAGTGGCTTGCTCCACCTTTCTCTGGCTTGCCCCACCGTTCTCTGGCTTGCCCGACCTTTTTCTGGCTTGCTTCACCTTTCCCTGGCTTGCTTCACCTTTTTCTGGCTTGCTCTACCTTTCTCTGGCTTGCCCATCTTTCCCTGGCTTGTTCCAACTTTCTCTGGCTTGCTCCACCTTTCTCTGGCTTGCTTCACCTTTCCCTGGCTTGCTCCACCTTTCTCTGACTTGCTTCACCTTTCCCTAGCTTGCTCTACCTTTCTCTGTCTTGCTCCACCTTTCTCTGGCTTGATTCACCTTCTTCTGGCTTGCTTCACCCTTCTGTGTCTTGCCTCATGTTTCTCTGGCTTGCTCCCCCATTCTCTGGCTTGCTGCACTGTACTCTGGCTTGCTCCACCGCTCTCTGGCTTACTCCACTGTTCTTCCATTTGCTCCACCGATCTCTGGCCTGCTCCACCGTTCTCTTGCTCGCTCCACCATTCTCTGGCTTGCTCGATTGTTCTTAGGATTGCTTCATTGTTCCCCAGCTTGCTCCAACGTTGTCTGGCTTGCTCCATTGATTGCTGGCTTGCTCCACGATTCTGTGGCTTGCTCCACTGTTCCCTGGCTTGCTCCACCATTCTCTGACTTGCTCTACTGTTCTCTAACTTGCTCTACCGTTCTCTGGCTTGCTCCGTCATTCCCTGGCTCACTTTACCCTTTCTCTGGCTTGCACCATCGTTCTCTGGCTTGCTCCAGCATTCTCTGGATTGCTCCAACACTCTCTTGCATGCTCCACCGTTACCTGGCTTGCCCCACCGTTCTCTGGCATGCTCCACCATTCTCTGGCTTGCCTTATCATTTACTGGCTTGCTCCACCGTTCTCTGGCTTGCTCCAATGTTCTATGGATTGCTCCACCTTTCTCTGGCTTGGTTCACCATTCTCTGACCTGCTCCACCTTTCTCAGGCCTGGACCACCTGTCTCTGGCTTGCTCCACCTTTCCCTGGCCTGCTCCACCTTTCTCTAGCTTGCTACACCATTCTCTGGATTGCACCAACTTTCTCTGGCTTGCTCCACTGTTCTCTGGCTTGCTCCACCGTTCTCTGGCTTGCTCCATCATTTTCTGACTTGATACACAGTTCTTTGCATTTCTCCTCTGTTCCCTATCTTGCTCCACCGTTCTCTGGCTGGGTCCACCTTTCTCTGGCTTGCTCCACCTTTCTCTGGCGTTCTCCACCTTTCCCTGACTTGCTCCACCCTCCTCTGGGTTGTTCTACCATTCTTTAGCTTGCTCCAGCGTTCCATGGCTTGCTCCACCGTTCTCTTGCTTGCTCCACCTTTCTGTGGCTTGCTCCACCTTTTCATGGCTTGCTCCACCTTTCTCTGGCTTGCTCCACCATTCTCTGGCTTGCTCCACCTTTCTCTGGCTTGCTCCACCTTTCTCTGGCTTGCTCCACCTTTCTTTGGATTGCTCAACCTTTCTATGGCTTTCTCCACCTTTTCTAGGCTTGCTCTACCTTTCTCTGGCTTGCTCCACCTTTCTCTGGCTTGCTCCACCGTTCTCTGGAATGCTCCACCTTTTTCTGGCTTCTAAGCACTTTGACAGACTGCCTCACTTCATCCTCTGCAACACTGCGCATAACCTCTGTACACCTTCCTCACTGATTAGTGCCTGGACAACGGAACACTGCTCACCATAGCCCCTGCCCACAGCAAATCCCTTGCCGTCTACTGAAGGAAGGAGATGGCTTCCTGTAGAAGCATCACATGACCTCTCGGATGTAGACAACTTGCCTCTGCAGATTTTTCACTGCTCACAACCTGCGCAAACCCAAGTACAGCCTGCGTCCAAGAGCAATATGGGTGTGTGATTGGAACTGCTATGATTTTTACTGCGAGCCTGACCTGACTCACAGCGCACCCACTGAAACTACCCCCACATTACTGACAACCTGCGCACTCCCCTCTACTAATGCTCATTCCTCCACTGTACTCACTGCCACTGCTCACAATCTACTACACCACCCAGGTATTCTCTCCTCTCTCTACAACCTGATGCTGAGGCGTCCATTGCCACCAAAACGTCCCAAGCTCTATTCGTGTTGTACCTCTACAGAAGCAGGACTCCCAAACCTACCCTTCAAGGCTTGTACCCCTCTCGGGATCTGAGGGGAGTATCGGAAGTTATCTCCAAGATCGCTTCACTGAGTGCAGACAATGAGAAAAACAAAGAGTGACAGCGCAGGTTCATCACTGGAGAAATGCAACCAAGGCCCAAACGGTCTCACGATGGACCATTGTGCCAACCTCACCAAGGCCAAGCTAACGGTTTAGTGCAAACAACGGTCAAGGTGAAAGCACCTGCAGAGATTGCTCCTGCGCACGACACTCGTCTACGCGCATTTCCGCTTCCATTTTGCTTCCCGTGGCCGCTTTTGCTATACTTCTGCTTGTGCTTCTATCCCGAACCACTGCATTCGTCCTTGCGACTGTGCCCACTCAACAGCAGCATTTGCAATATTCTCACAGAGGGGATGTAGGCTTCTGTGAGAGAGGCAGCCGATGCGTGCGGGTCCATGTGCTGGCGGTAGATGCGAATGACTGCTGATTGAAGCATATGATGAAGGATGTTTGGGCGCAGGGGCTGATGACGTGCGCTGCAGAGATAGATTGGCGTTGGTGCAGGTCCTTCATAAGATTGGCGGTTTGACAGGATGGATCCTTGTGCCGGGCGGATGAGAGGAGCTGATGATAGCAGGTGGCGGATTGATGTTGATGGAATGGACGCAGGGGCAGAACCACGTGGTGATACTGATCAAACTGATGCTGGTGGAAGAAGAGGCTGTAGAAGGTGTTGAGACCGATGAAGCAATCGTGCTGAGTTGAGGAGGAGGAAGATGATGAAGACGGCTGAACTGATTAGGTTGAAGTAGGTGAGGCTGAAGAGCAGCTGTAGAGGATGGAGGAGGATAGAGAAGATGCAAAGCAGGAAACAGAGACTGCAGATGACGAGGAAGCAGCGTGTTTCTCAGATGTCAGGTAAGTGACGGTTTGTGTCCCCAGTTGGCTCAAGACCGACGAGCATAATAACTGGTAGTGTCTAATTTCCTGGCAGCAAGAGGAGTGCGCCTGCGATGGGAACAGAGATGTCCGCTGAAATCAGGAGAGTGAAGGCTTGTATCCCCATTGGGCACGAGACTGGTAGGCAAGGAGACTATTGGTGTTTGATATCTTGGCATCACACGGGGCTCCGTTGTTGCGGAGGGTGAGGAGGAATGGTGTGCCTGGACGGCTTGAGAAGATGAAGTAGTGCAAATGATGATAGCTGATGATGAAGATGATGCTGATGGTGCTGATTGTGGCAGATGTGTGGCGAGAGAAGGGGAGAGCAGATAGAGTGCTGCGGAAGATGGAGGATGAGGCAGAGATGTGATAATGGATATGGAAGGAGAAATGAGGAAAAGAGTATAATCCACACAGTCAATGGTTAGGAGGAGTGCGGCAGGCGGGCAGAGAAGCGCATAGGAGCAGCGAGAAGCTTCCACAAAGATGGAGACAGACGGCGGCTTGAGAGCGTCTTGCAACCGTTATAAAAAAAGGAGTCACCGGGTGTTTGCCATGGACACGTCTTGTGCACAGGGCTTGATGCAGATAAATAAATGTCGTTGCAGGTTACAAAGTCAAGGTAGAGCTGCTGACATCAGCTGCCGGTGGTACTGCCGGTAGTCTGTATACTTGCTAGTTGATACATAGTATTTCCAAACCAATTTTTCCCCTTCTAGCCAATTTTGACTCATGTTTTGAGTTGTCGATGTTGACCACACATACTGGAATTCTTTGGTCATGGTCAGTGACATATGCATACCTTGGTTGGTCATTCTGCATGGTAGCCACACCGTACCAATACTTATGGAAGGTACTTTTACTTGCTAGTTGATTACAAGTATTTCCAAACCATAGTTTCCCTCTCTGGCCAATTGTGACACGCATAATGAGTTGTGAACATTGGCTTCACATAGTGAAATCATTTGGTCATAGTCAGTGACATATGGCTACTTTGGTTGGTCATTATGCATGGTAGCCACACCGTACCACTACTTGTTGGAGGTCTTTGTACTTACTAGTTGATAACTAGTATTTCCAAACCATTGTTTTCCCCTGTGACCATTTGTGACTTGTATCATAAGTTGTCAACATTGAGCACACATACTGGAATTCGTTGGTCATGTTCAGTGACACATGCCTACTTTGCCTGGTCATTGTGCATGGAAGCCGCACCGTGCCACTACGTACTAAAGTTATTTGTTCTTGCTAGTTAATAATTATTATTCCCAAGCAATTTTTTCTCCCTCTGACCATTTGTCACTTGTATTATGAGTTTCAACATTGACCACACACAGTGCGATTCTTTGGTCATGGTAAGTTACATATTCATCCTTTGGTTGGTCATTGTGCATGGTAGCCACACTGTTCCACTTCTTATGGAAGATATTTGTACTTGCTAGTTGATTTCTAGTATCCCCAAACCATAGTTTCCTCGTCTGACCACTTGTGACTTGTGTTATGAGTTATCAACGTTGACCCCGCTTAGTGGAATTCTTTGGTCATAGGCACTGACAAATTCCTACTTTGGTTGGTCATTGTGCAAGGTAGCCACACTTTGCCACTTATAATTGAAGGTCTCTGTGCTTGCTAGATGATACCTGGTGTTTCCAAACCATTGTTCTCCCCTCTGACCATTTGTGACTCGTGTTACGAGTTGTCAACATTGACCACACACTGTGGAATTCTTCGGTCATGGTCAGTGACATATGCATACTTTTGTTGGCCATTGTGCATTGTAGCCACACGGTGCCACTACTCATTGAAGGTCTTTGTACTCGCTAGTTGATAACTAGTATTCCCAAACCATTGTTTCCCCCTCTAACCATTTGTGACTCGCATTATGAGTTTTCAACGTTGACCACATGTAGTGGAATTCTTTGGTTATAGGCAGTGACAAATGCCTAGTTTGGTTGGTCATTGTGCATTGTAGCCACACTTTGCCACTACGTATTGAAGGTCTTTGTACTTGCTAGATGATACCTACTGTTTTTAAACCATTTTTCCCCCCCTCTGACCATTTGTGACTCGTAGTATGAGTTTTCAACGTTGACCATACACAGTGGACTTCTTTAGTCATGGTCACTGACATTTGCATACTTTGGTTGGTCATTGTGCATGGTAGCCACGCCGTGCCACTACGTGTTATGAGTTGTTAAGATTGACCACCTACAGTGAAATAATTTGGTCACAGGCAATGAGACATCCATACTTTAGTGGGTCATTGTGCATGATAGCCACACCATGACACTACTTATTGAAGGTCTTTGTACTTGCTACTTGATAACTAGTATTCCCAAATAAAACGTTTTCCTCTAACCGTTTGTGACTCGTATCATGAGTTGTCAACGTTGACCACATATAATGAAACTCTTTTGTCATAGTCATTGAAATATGCCTTATTTGGTTGGTCATTGTGCATGGTAGCCACACCGTGCAACTACTTAATGAAGGTAGTTGTACTTGCTGATTGATAACTAGTGTTCCCAAACCATTGTTTCCCCCTCTGACCATTTGTGACTTGTGTTATGAGCTGTCAATGTAGACCACACATAGTGAAATTCTTTGGTCATAGTCATTGACATATGCCTACGTTGGTTGGTCATTGTGCATGGTGGCCACACTGTGCTACTACTTATTAAAGTTCTTTGTGCTTGCTAGTTGATAACTAGTATGCCCAAAACATTGTTTCCACCTGTGATCTTTTGTGAATCCTGTTATGAGTTGTCAACTTTGACCACACATAGTAGAATTATTGTTGGAACTAAAGAATAGAAACCAGCAAGAAGGTTGGTACACATCGGGGAACACAAAATAAAGGGAACACGTGAATCTCAACAGACACGCACGCAGTAGATCCGTGCGCCGACCACAACCATGACCAAAATCTTGAAAGACCACAATAATCCCGCTACGGTGAAACCACCGCTGAACGTCGCCCACCTAAAGCGAACTAGCGTCTCGAGCTTGCAGTGGTACTAGTGAGTTGAAGAACACTACATTAGGACCACTAGACCAATTTACTTTTTGCATCAGTCATTCTATCGATAAATCATTTTCTTCTTTCAGTCTCCTTACAACTTTGTTCTCTTCTGTAATCAGCTTCTTGGTCTCTCTCCTTTGCATTGCTCAGATTGGTAACGTGTGACTGCCAGTACCACTCAGCACTTGTCACGTTAAGTCCTGCACCAGAGAAGACCTCTGTGGACCATCTCTACAGCTGCTCAAAAGTCTGACATTGTATCAGAGCATTAGGTTCCCAGTCCTGGCAACCTGCAACCATGACTTTAGTACTCATCTTTGCAGCCATTACAATATGTGTTACTGTGCATCTGCTTCATTTGTGCACATTATCAAAAGAGGACAATGTGACCTGTGAACCCGCAACCAAACCTACATTGTTAGACGTTGCTCAAGTCTCTATTCAGGATGACAAACTACCACCACTGACGCTCCTCGCAACTTCTGACTCCCTCTACATTGAGCAAGTCCTTGATTGTAGATGTGCCATTCACGCAATCAAAGACTCTGATATAACTATGCCACTGACAACACCAGTCACCATCACTGGTGCTACAAAAGGCATGATCTCCCTGTGCCGCAACTCAGCGACTCTTGTATCTCCAGCTGCCCCAAGTGGAAAAATTCAGGGTTATCACACTCCAGACCTCTGGCACAACCTGCTCTCTGTCCATCAACTCCAGAAGGAAGGAGTGAAAATTTTCTCCCCTTCCTATAGGGCTGAAGCGCAGCTAACAGCTGCTGACAACAAACCGCTGGCAACCTTCACTGTTCACAATGATCTCTACAGGCTGCAGATTACACGTACAACTGGCATCATGGCCATCTAAGCAAATGTACAACCTTCAACTTGCGATTGTCGCAGGCTATCTCATCCCCTCCTGCTGCAACATCACTGACTCGGACATCCTTACTTCAATGCTCTTCTTTGTCTACTGGCCAAGAACATGGTGAAAGGACTGCCTTCCCTTTCCCCACTAACCCGGCTTGCGGGACCACCGTGTACCCCCTGCAGTCTTGGAAAAATGAAGGCGTCTCCCCATCTTCCTTGAGCCGCCCGTGCAACAAAACCTCTTAACATTCTTCACATGGACCTCGTGCGACCCATCCGTCCTACATCTCTTTAAGGATATGAGAACTTCCTCACCATTGTGGAAGACCACTCTCGTTTTGACGCAACAATCCATCTCAAGTCCAAAGCTGACGCCAAACCCGCCTTCATCAAATGGTCCAAATACCAAATGAGCCACCTCACCCGGTCCATTGGCAAGACCTGGACAGATAGAGATGGAGAGTTCCTCTGTCACAAACTTCACGGCTCCTTTCAGAATGAGGCATTGGACATGAGATGAGTGTTCTAAAAGCACAAAATCAGACTGGAGTAGCAAAAAGGCACAACGGTGTCCTAGTTACTCTCACTCACACTCTCCTCGTACACGCTGGAGCACCAGAGACCGTTTGGACCTACGTACTCCGCTATGCCACCAGAGTGCACAATTACTACCCAGCCAAGCATCCACCTGCCGTCACCCCAGCTGAACTCTGGTTGGAGTACAAGCCGGATGTCTCCAAGCTTCAGGCATGGGACTCCACAGCCTATGTCCTGATCAACAAGGCTGACAGAGCTAATGCTTATCTCTCGAAGGTAAGCCCTCGCGCCACGCATCTCATGTTTGTCGGTTTGGCTCTCAACTCCTCTGGCTACCTCTTCTACGAGCCTGACATGAAACGTGAGACATGCAGGACTGATGTGCACTTCGATGAAACCACTCCCTTCCTCCGTCAGTCCTCACCTATCTCGACTACTCCCCTGACCTGGACACTGTTTCCAGAACAGCCTGCAGCATCTCCACTTTCCTCATCCTCTCCTCCACCAGTCTCATTATCATCGCCAGCAACTCCTCCAGCTGCATCGACCCCGCCGAAACTCTCTCCTGTACACACTCCTATCCAACCACATCCAAGACCGCTACCACCTTTCACTCCTGATCCTGACTATGACATCGTCTCCAAACACCTACTTACACTCGGCCATCTACTTCCCCCAACAGCAGCACCATCAGCATCAAAATCCCCTCCAGCAGCAGTAGAATCAGCTCCAACAACAGCAGTAGCAACAATAGGAGGAACAGCAGCAGCACAAGCAACAGCAGTATCGACAGCACCAGTGAAAGGGACACTACCAGCCGCAGAACCAGTACTCCGATGATCTACCAGAAACAAGAAAGCTACCTTCATTGCAACACTCACTGACATTGATGGTGGCCTCAACATCCGGGAAGATCGTCATGTCGAGCTTCTCCGCACCTCCTTTTTCCCTCCTGGATTGCTGCCGGAGAATGTCTGAACTCCCTTTGGTGACCAACTTCTCCCATGAACCCTCGATGACGTCGCTACCCATGCCTCTCCCTTCTCAGCACTACCATTCACACTGCTCCTATTACCACTCATAGTACATACATGTGAATGGGCCTCAGGCAGAACAATGGCGCGCCGCCACTGCCAGCGAACTGGCCTCATTCAAAGCCATCTCCACCTACACTGCTGTTCCTTGTCCACCACACACCAACGTGGTCACATGAAAGCGTGTCTTCCGAGTCAAGACCCATCTGGGAAAACTCACAGAATTCAAGGTCCGCTATGTGGCAAATTGATTCTCACAACGATACGGAGTGGAATTCTTCAAAACCTTCTCCCCTACTGCCAAGCTGATCACCCTAAGAGCCCTACTACACATTGCAGCCACTAAGGACATGAAACTGCATGCCATGGACATGTCCAAGGCCTTTATTCAAGGAGATCTGCATGAAACCATCTACCTGGCATGCCCTGAAGGATACACCCCTGACTATCCCAACACTGTCTGGAAGTTACACCGACCAGTCTATGGTCTCAAACAGTCACCTCGAGAGTGGCATGCCAGACTAGGTGCAACTCTCCTTGATCTGGGCTTCACAGCCCCCACTGCAGATCCCACCTTGTTCTTACGCTCAGGGCAAGGTGACAATTCCTACATTTTGGCCTACGTGGATGACCTGGCTCTCACCTCAAACAATTGTGCTGCACTCCGGGATTTGAAAACAGCACTTCTCGGTTGCTTCACCATGAAGGACCTTGGAGAACTGACTCATTATTTGGGGATCGCTTCAAGCAAAATCGACAAAAGTGCCTCATAACTCTCGCCCTGTAACCCTACATTGCCTTGTTACCGAAGCATTTTGGGCTTGAAAACTGTAATGTAGCACCTACTACAATGGTGATGGACCAAAAACTCACAGCACCGGCATACACAGTATCATCTCCATACCCCAAGCTGGTAGGATCCCTGATGTATGCAATGGCTTGCACTCGTCCCGGCCTGGCTTTCCTTTTCAGTGTGCTGTCATGATTCGTGGCTGATGTATACTACTGTGACCACCACAGGAAAGCAGCCAAGCAAGTATTATGGTATTTAGGAGAGATCGCATCCTTCTATCTCGAACTTGGAGGAACACAACCTATCACACTTGAAGGCTACAGTGACTCATCCTGGGCTGACAACTGAGCCAATCGCAAATCTTTGCAGGGCTATGGCTTTCACCTTGGTTCTGGACTGATCAGCTGGCGGTCAACCAGATCTTCCTCTGTCCCACTGTCATCCTTCGAGGCAAAACTGTATGCAGGAACAATGGCTGCTCAAGAAGCGCCCTGGTTGAAGTACCTACTGCAGGACCTTGGGTACTCACAACCTCTCCCAGTCCTGTGGTGCGACATTTGGAGCACTATTGTCTTCACGGAAAACCCGGTCCTTCATGCACAGACCAAGCACATTGAGCTGCGCTACTTCTTCATCTGTGAGAAGGAACAGGCCAAACTCCAACAGGGCGACATCTTCACCAAAGCCCTTGATCTGTCACAACACACATCCCTGGTATATCATCCTGGTCTTTGGAGCAGCAACACCCGAAGCGTTTTCACTATTTCCCCTTCATGGGGGGTGTTTAAAAAAAGAAGAAGAGAAACCAGTGAGAATACCGGTACACATCCGGAAACACAAAAAAAAGAAACACAAGAATCTCAACAGACACGCACGTAAGAGATCCATGCGCCGACCGCAACCACGACCAAAATCTCATAAAACAACAATAATCGTGCTACGGTGAAACCACCATTGCACATTGCCCACCTATAGCAAACTAGCATCTCCGGCTCAACCAATGTACACTTTGCCTCAGTCATCATATCAATCAAACATTTTCTTCCTTCAATCACCTCAAAGTTTTGTTCTCTTCCGTGATCAGCTGCTTGGTCTCTCTCCTGCACATCGCTCAGATCGGAAACTTGTGACTCCCAGTATTGCTCAAAACTTGTCGCGCAAAGCCCTGCCCCATAGAATACCTCTCTGGACCATCTCCGCAGCCGCTAAAATTCTGACAATTATTTTGTCATAGTCAGTGATACATGCATACTTTGGTTGGTCATTGTGCATGGTAGCCACAACGTGCCACTACTTATTGAAGGTCTTTGTACTTGCTAGTCGATACCTAGTGTTCCCAAACCATTGTTTCCCCCCTCTGACCATTTTTGACTCGTGTTATGAGTTGTGAACGTTGGCCACACATGGTGAAATTCTTTGGTCATGGTGAGTGACATATGCCTACTTTGGTTGGTCTTGTGCGTGGTAGCCACACCGTGCCACTACTTATTGAAGGTATTTGTACCTGCAATTTGATAACTAGTATCCCTAACCCATTGTTTCCCCCTCTTACCATTTGTGACTTGTGTTACGAGTTGTCAATGTTGACCCATCATATTGAAATTCTTTGGTCATGGGAAGTGACATATGCCTGCTTTTCTTGGTCATTGTGCATGATAGCCACAATGTACCACTACTTATTGAAGGTCTCTGTACTTGCTAGATGGTACCTAGTGTTTCCAAACCATTGTTTCCCCCTCTGACCACTTGTGACTCGTGTTATGAGCTGTCAACGTTGAACCATCATAGTGGAACTCTTTTGGTCACGTTCAATGACATGTGCATACTTTTGTTGGTCATTGTGCGCGGTAGCCACTCCAGGCTACTACTTATTGAGGGGTCGTTGTAGTTTCTAATTGATAACTAGTATTCCCAAACCATTGTTTCTCCCTCGAACCATTTGTGACTCATATCATGGGTTGTGAACGTTGGCCACACACTGTGGATTTTTTGGGTCATGGTCAATGGCATATGCCTACTTTGGTTGGTCATTGTGCATTGTTCCACAACTTATTGAACATCTTTGTACTTTCTAGACAATACCTAGTGTTTCCAAACCATTTTTTTCCCATCTGACCATTTGTGACTTGTGTTATAAGCTGTCATCGTTCACCAAACACAGTGAAACGCTTTGGTCATGATTAGTGACACATGCATACTTTGGTTGGTTATCATGCTTGGTACCCACACCGTGCAACTACTTATTGAAGGTCTCTGTACTTGCTAGTTTATAACTAGTATTCTCAAACCATTGTTTCCCCCTCTGACCATTTGTGGCTCGTGTTATGAGTTGTCAACATTGACCACACATAGTGGATCTCTTTGGTCATGATAAGGGACATATGCATACTTTGGTTGGTCATTGTGCATTGTAGCCATACCGTGCCTCTACTTATTGAAGGTCTTTGTACTTGCTAGTTGATAATTAGTGTCTCCAAACCATTGTTTCCCCCTCTCAATATTTTTTACTCGTGTTATGGGTTGTCGATGTTGACCAACCATAGTCAAATTCTTTGGTCATGGTCAGTGACAAATGCCTGCTTTAGTTGGTCATTGTGCATGGTAGCCACAGCGTGCCACTACTCATTAATGATCTTTGTAATTGCTAGTCGATGAATAGTATTTCCAAACCATTGCTTCCCCGTTGTACCATTTGTGACCCATATCGTGGGTTGTCAACGTTGACCACACAAAGTGGAACTCTTTGGTCATGGTCACTGTCATATGCCTACATTTGTTGGTCATTGTTCATCTTAGCCACCCCGTGCCACTACTTAATGAAGTTCTTTGTACTTGCTGGACAGTACCTAGTATTTGTAGACCATTGTTTCCCCCTCCGACCGTTTGTGAGTCTTCTTATGAGTTGTCAACGTTGACCGCACATGGTGAATCTCTTTGGACATATTCAGTGGCATATCCCTTCTGTGGTTGGTCATTGTGCATGATAGCCACACTGTGCCACTAGTTATTGAAGGTCTTTGTACCTGCTAGTTAAAACCTAGTATTCTCAAACCACTGTTTTCCCCTCTGACCATTTTCAACTCGTATTATGAGTTCTGAACGTTGACCCATCATATTCAAATTCTTTGGTCATGGTTTGTGACATATGCCTACTTTGGTTGGTCATTGTGCATGGTAGCCACACCGTACCACTACTTATTGAAGTTCTTTGTACTTGATAGACAATAACTAATGTTCCCAAACCTTTGTTTCCCCCCTCTGACCATTTTTCACTTGTATTATGAGCTGAGAATATTTATCCATCATAGTGAATTTCTTTGGTCATGATAAGTTACATATGCTTACTTTGGTTCGTCATTGTGCATGGTAGCCACACCGTGCCACTTCTTATTAAAGATCATTGTACTTGCTAGCTGATAACTAGTAATCCCAAACAATCTTTCCCCCACTGACGGTTTGTGACTTGTATTATGAGTTGTCAATGTTGGCCACGCATAGTAGAATTCTTTGGTCATGGTCAGTGACGTACGCCTGATTTGGTTGGTCTGTGCATGGTAGCCACATCATGCCACTACTTATTGAAGGTTTTTGTACTTGCCAGTCGATACCTAGTTTTCCAAAACCATTGATTCCCCATCTGACCACCATCTGTGACTGGTGATGAGTTTTCAACGTTGACAACACATAGTGGAACCCTTTGGTCATAGTCCGTGACATGTGCCTATTTTGGTTGGTCATTTTGCATGGTAGAAACACTGATCTATGATGTATTGAAGGTCTTTGTACTTGCTAGTTGATACCTAGTATTTCCTGACCCATTGTTTTTCTATTTGACCATTTGTGACTCGTGTTACAAGTTGTCAACGTTGACCACACATATTGGAATTATTTGGTCATGATCAGTGGCATATGCCTAACTTGGTTGGTCATTGTGCATGATAGCCACATCGTGCCACTGCGTATTGAAGGTCTTTGTACTTGCTATTCTAGAACTAGTATCCCCAACCCATTGTTTTCCCCTCTGACCGTTTGTGACTTTTATTATGAGTGGTAAACGTTGATCAATCATAGTGAAAATCTTTAGTCGTATTCAGTGACATATACCTACTTTGGTTGGTCATTGTGTATGGTAGGCACACCGTGCCACTATGTATTGAAGGTCTTTGAACTTGCTGGTTGATTCCTAGTGTTCCAAAAACATTGCTTCCCCCTCTGACCATTTGAAACTCGTATTGAGAGTTTTGAATGTTTACCATCATAGTGGATTCTTTGGTGATGGTCAGTGACACATGCTTACTTTGGTTGGTCATTATGCATGGTAGCCACAGTGTGCCACTGCTTATTGAAGATCATTGTAGTTGCTAGTCAATAACTAGTGTTCCCAATCCATTTTCTGCCCCTCTGACCATTTGTGACTCGTGTTATGAGTTCGCAACGTTGACCACACATAGTGAAACTCTTTGGTTATTTTCAATGACAAATGCCTAATTTGACTGTCATTGTGCATGGTAACCATACCATGCCACTACTTATTGAAGGTCTTTGTGCTTGCTACCATGCACAATGACCAACAAAATTAGGTAGATGTCACTGATCATGACCAAAGAATGTCACTATGTGTTGTCAACATTGGCAGCTTATAACATGAGTCAGAAATGGTCAGAGAGGGAAACAATGGTTTGGGAATACTAGTTATCAACTAGCAATCACAAAAATCTTCAATAATTAGTAGCACTGTGTGGCTTCCATGCATAATGACCAACCAATGTAAGCATATGTCCCTGACCATGACTAAAGAGTTTCACTATGTGCAGTCAATGTTGACAACTCGTAACTCGAGTCACAAATGGACAGGAGGGGGGAATAAAGCAGTGGCACGGTGCACCTACCATGCACAATGACCAACAAAAGTATGCATATGTAACTGACCATGGCCAAATAATTTTATTATGTGTAGTCAGCGTTCACGACTTAAAATACGAGTCACGATTGGTTCGAAGGGAAAACCTTGGTCTGGAAATAATTCTTATCAACTAGCAAGTACAATGCCCTTCAACAAGTAGTTGCACGGTGTGGCTACCATGCACAATGACCAACAAAAGTATGTATATGTCCTTTACTATGACCAAAGAATTTCACTATGTTTGGTTAATGTTGACAACTCATAATACGAGTCATAAATGGTCATAGGGTGAAACAATCGTTTGGGAATACTGGTTATTGACTGGCAAGTAAGAAGATCTTCAGTAAGTAGTGGCACGGTGTGGCTACCATGAAGAATGACCAACCAACGTAGGCATATGTCACTGACCATGACCAAGTAATTTCACTATGATGAGTCAACATTCACAACTTTTAACACGAGTCTCAAATTGTCTGAGGGGGAAATAATGGTTTGGGAATAATAGTCATCAACTAGCAAGTACAAAGACCTTTAGTAAGTAGTGGCACGGTGTGGCTACCATGCACAATGACCAACCAAAGTACACATATGTCCATGACAATGACCAAAGAATTTCACTATGTGTGGTCAATGTTGACAACTCATAACCCAAGGCCCAAATGGTCGGAGGGGGAAACAACAGTTTAGAAACAATAGGTATCATCTCGCAAGTACAAAGACGTTCAATAAGGAGGGGCACGGCGTGGCTACCATGCACAATGACCAACCAAAGAAGGCAAATATCACTGATCATGATGAAATATTTCTACTGTCTATGGTCAAGATTGACAACTGATAATACGAGTCACAAATAGTCACAGGGAGAAATAATGGTTTGGGAATACTTGTTATCATCTAGCAAGTACAATAACCTTCAAAACGTAGTGGCACGCTGTGGCTACCATGCACAATGACAAAACAAAGTAGGTGTATGTCACTGACCATGACCAAATCATTCTACTATGACGAGTCAACGTTGAAAACTCATAAAAAAGTCACAAATGGTCAGAGGGAGAAACAATGATTTGGAAACACTAGTTGTAAACTAGCAAATACAAAGACCTTTAATAAGTAATGGCACGGTATGGCTACCATGCACAATGACCAACCAAAGGAGGCATATGTCACTTATCATGACCGTAGTATTTCACTGTGTGTTGTTAAAAATGACAAACCACAACACAATTCACAATTTTTCAGAGAGGGAAACAATGGTTTGCAAACAGTAGTTATTATCTGGCAAGTAAAAAGACCTTCAATAAGCACTGGACGGTGTGGCTATCATGCACAATGACCAACAAAAGTAAAGATATGTCACTTATCATGACTAAAGAGTTCACAGTGTGTGGTCAGCGTTCACAGCTTCTAGTACAAGTCACAAATGGTCAGGGTGGGGGGGGACAATGGTTTGGGAATACTAGGTATGGACTAGCAAGTACAAAGACCTTCAATAAGAAATGGTACGGTGTGGCTACCATGCATCATGACCAACCATCAAGATGGCATTTGTAACTTATCATGACCAAAGAATTTTACTGTGTGTTGTCAATGTTGACAACTCATAACACGAGGCATAAATGGTCAGAGAAGGAAACAATGGTTTGGAAACACTAGGTATCATCTAGCATGTACAAAGACCTTCAATAAGTAGTGGCACGGTGTGGATATCATGCATAATGACCAACCCAAATATGCACATGTTACTGACCATGACCAAAGAATTTCACTATGTGTGGTCAATGTTGAAAACTCATAACACAAGTCACAAATGGCTAGAGGGGGAAACAATGTTTTGGGAATACAAGTTATCGACTAGCAAGTACAAAGATATGCAATAAGTAGTGGCACGCAGTGGCTATCATGCACAATGACCAACCAGAGTAGGCATATGTCACTGACCATAACCAAATAATTCCACTTTGTGTGGTCAATGTTGACAACCCATAATACAAGTCACAAATGGTCAGAGGGGGAAACAATGGTTTTGAAACACAAGGTATTGTCTAGTAAGTGCAAAGACCTTCCATTAGTAGTGGTGTGGTGTGGCTACCATGCACAATGACCAACTAAATGAGGTATTTGTCGTTCATCATAACCAAATAACTTCACTATGTTAGCCAACGTTGACGACTCATAACAACAGTCACAAATGGTCTGAGGGGGGAAACAATAGTTTGGGAATACTAGTTATCAACTAGCAAGTACAAAGACAATTGATAAGTTGTGGCACAGTGCGTCTACCATGAATAATGACCAACCAAAGTAGGCATATGTCACTGACCATGACCAAAGAATTTCACTATGTGTGGTCACACTGGCAACTCATAACATAAGTCACAAATGGTCAGAGGGGGGAACAATAGTTTGGAAATAGGTATCGTCTACCAAGTACAAAGACCTTCAAGAAGTAGGGGCACGGTGTGGCTACCATGCATAATGACTAATCAAAGTAGGCATATATGACTGGTCATGACCAAAGAATTCCACTGTGTGTGGTAAACATTGCCAACTAATAACACGAGTCACAAATGGTCAAAGGGGAAAACCATGGTTTGGAAACACTACATCTTGTCTAGCAAGTATAAAGACCTTCAGTAAGTACTGGCACGGTCAGTGTGGCTACCATGCACAAAGACCAACCAAATAAGGCATTTGTCACTTATCATGACCAAAGAATTTCACTATTTTAGCCAGCGTTGACAACTCTTAACAGGAGTCACAAATGGTGAGAGGGGTAAACAATGGTTTAGAAATAATAGTTATGGACTAGCAAGTACAAAGAACTTCAATAAGTAGTGGCACGGTGTGGCTACCATGCACAATGATCAGCCAGATTAGTCATGTGTCATAGATCATGGCCAAAGAATTCCGTTGTGTGTGGTCAATGTTGAAAACTCATAATACAAGTCACGAATGGTCAGAGGGGGAAAAAACTGTTCGGAAATACTAGGGATTGACTCGCAAGTACAAAGACTTTCAATAAGTAGTGGCAAGGTGTGGCGACCATGCACAATGACGAGCCAAAATATGAAAATTTCACTGACCATGATCAAAGAATTTCAGTATGTTTGGTCAATGTTGACAACTCACAACACAAGGCACAAATGTTCAGAGAAGGAAGCAATGGTTTGGGTTGCTAGTTATTGACTATCAATTGCAAGAATATTCAATCAGTAGTGGCACGCCGTGGCTACCATGCACAATGACCAACCAGAGTAGCCATATGTCATTGACAATGACCAAAGAATTTCACTATGTGTGGTCAGTGTTTTTAACTCATAATACGAGTCACAAATGGTCAGAGGGGGAAACAATGATTTGGAAACACTAGGTATTGTCTAGCAAGTTTAAAGACCTTCAATACGTAGTGGCACGGTGTGGCTTTCATGCACAATGACGAACCAAATTAGGCATGTTTCACTGACCATGACAAAACAATCTCACTCTGATGGGTCAGCGTTCACAACTCATAGTACGAGTCACAAATGGTCAGAGGGACAAAGCCTTGCAATGCATGGGTAATTCCTGGCAATGCCTGGACAATGCCAGGCAATGCCTGGAAAAAGCCCGTCAATGCCTCGCAATGCATGTGTAATGCCTGGCAATGCCTCTGCAATGCCAAGCAAGTCCTGTGCAATGCCTGGCAATGCCTGGCAATGTCTGGCAATGCATGGCCATGGCTAGCAATACTTGGAAATGCCTAGGAAATTCCTGGGCAATCCCTGGCAATGCCTGCCAAATCCTGGGTAATGCCAGGCAATGCCTTGCAATGCCTAGCAATGCCTGGGCAATGCCTGGCAATGCCTAAAAATTCTGTTAATGCCCGGGTAATTCCTGGCAATTCCTGGGCAATGCCTGGCATTTCCAGGCAATTCCTGGCAATGCTGGCAATGCCTGAACAATGCTTGGCAATGCTTAGACAATGCCTTGACAATGCCAGGCATTGCCTGGAATTTCCAGGCAATAGTGGCACAATGTTACTACCATGCAAAATGACCAACCAAAGTAGGCATATGTCACTGACCATGACCATAGAATCTCACCATGCGTGGTCAACGTTGACAACTCATAGTATGAGTCACAAACATTCAAAGGGGGGCCAATGGTTTTGGAACACTAGTTATCGACTAGCGAGTACAAAGACCTTTGATAAGCAGTGGCACGATGTGGCTACCATGAACAGTGACCAACCAAAGTATGCATGTCACTGAACATGACCAAAGAATATCACTCTGTGTGGTCAACTTCGATAGCGTATAATACGAGTCACAAATGCTTTGAGGGGGAAACAATGGTGTGGGAATACTAGTTATTGACTAGCAAGTACAAAAACCTGCAATAAGAAGTGGCACGGTGTGGCTGCCATGCACAATGACCAACCTAAGAGGCATGTGTCACTGACCAAGACCAAAGGATTTCACTATGTGTGGTCAACGTTGACAACTTGTAATACGAGTCACGAATGGTCAGAGAGGAAAAAACTGGGATTACTAGTTAACGAGTAGCAAGTACTAAGACTTTTAATCAGTAGTAGCACGGTGTGGCTACCATGCACAATGACCAACCAAAGTAAGCATATGTCACCGACCAAGACCAAAGAATTTCTCTATGTGTGGTAAACGATGACAACTCATCGTAAGAGTCACAAATGGTCAGCTGGGGAAACAATGGTCTGGAAATACTAGTTTTTGACTAGCAAGTACAAACATCTTCAATGAGTAGTGGCATGGTGTTGCTACCATGCGGAATGAACAACCAAAGTAGGCATATGTCTCTGACCATGACGAAGGAGTCTTACTACGCGTGGTCAACGTTGACAACTCATAATACGAGTAAAAAATGATGAGAGGAGGAAACAATGGTTTGGGAATAGTAGTTATCAACCAGCAAGTACAAAGACCTTCAATACGTACTGGCACGGTGTGGCTACCATGCACAATGACCAACCAAAGTAGGCATATGTCACTGACCATGACAAAATAACTTCACCATGTATGGTCAACGTTGACAACTCATAATAAGGGTCACAAATGTTCAGAGGGGGGAACAATGGTTTTGGAATACTAGTTGTCGACAAGCAAGTACAAAGACCTTCTATAATTAGTGGCACGGTGTGGTTACCATGCACAATTACCAGCCAAAGTAGGCATATGTCAATGACCATTACCAAAGAATTTCACTGTGTGAAGTCAACCTTGACAACTCATGATACGAGTGACAAATGGTCAGAGGGGGAAACAATGGCTCAGGAATACTAGTTTTCGACTAGCAAGTAAAAAGACCTTCAATAAGGAGTGGTATGGTGTGGCTACCATGCATAATGACCAACGAAAGTAGGCATATGTCACTGACCATGACCAAAGAATTTCATTATGCGGGTCAATGCTGATGACTGAGAATGCGAGTCAAGAATGGTCAGAGGGAGGAACAACGGTTTGGGACCACTAGTTATTGACTAGCAAGTACAAATACCTTCAATCAAGTACAACAACCTTCAACAAGTAGTCGCACGGTGTGGATACCATGCACAATGACCAACCAAAGTAGGCACTTGTCACTAACCATGACCAAAGGATTTCACTATGTGTGGTCAACGTTGTCAACTCATAGTAGGAGTCACAAATGGTCAGAGAGGAAAACAATGGTTTGGGAATACTAGTAATCAACTGGCAGGTTCAAATATATTCAATAAGTAGTGGCACGGTGTGGCTAACATGCACAATGACCAACCAAAGTATGCATATGTCACTGACCATGACCAAAGAATTTCACTATGTGTGGTCAATGATGACAGCTCAGAATACGACTCATGAATGGTCAGAGGGCGCAACTAGGACCCAAGTAAGATGCAAGTATGGCGCATCTAGGGAATTAATTATGGCACAACTAGAGTGCAATTTGGTGGTAAATAGAGCACAAGTATGGCGCAAATAGTGCAAAACAAGGGCAGAACTAGGGCAAAAGGCGGGCACAAAAAGGGCACAAGTAGGGCACAAGTAGGGCACAAGTTGGGCGCAACAAGGGCGCAATGAGGACCCAAGTAGGGTGCAAGTGGGGTGCAACTAAGGCGCAAGTAGGTCGTAACTAGGGCACAAGAAAGGCACAAGTAGGATGTAAGTAGGGCGCAAGTAGGGCCTTACTAGACCACAACAAGGGTGTGGCTAGAACCTAACTGAGGCGCAACAAGGGTGCAATTAGGACACAAGTAGGGTGCAACAAGGGCGCAACTAGGATGCAAATAGGGCATAGGTAGGGTGTAAGTAGAGTGCAAGTAGAGCGCGGCTAGGGCGCAAGCAACACGTAGCTAGTTCCCAACTGAGGTGCAACTACGGCGCAACTAGGGCGTAGGTAGGGTCTAACTAGGACGCATGTAGGGTGCCACTAGGACGTAACTAGGACGCAACTAGGGCGCAACCAGGACGTAACTAGGGCATAAGTAGGGCATAAACAGGGCACAACGAGGGTGTAACTAGGGTGTAACTAGAACGCAAGTATGGCGCAAGTACAGTGCAAGGAAGCCGTAACGAGGCAGAACTAGGGCGCAACTAGGACACAAGTAGGGCGCAAGTATGGTGCAACTAGAGCACAACTAGGACACAACAAGGACGTAGCTAGTGTCCAATTGAGGCGCAACTAGGGTACAACTAGGACGCAAGTAGGGCACAACTAGGGCACAAGTATTGCACCCTAGTTGCGTCCTAATTGCGCCCTAGTTGTGCCCTACTTGCGTCCTGCTTGCGCCATTGTTTTGCCCTAGTTGAGCCTTAGTTGTGCCATACTTGGCTCTACTTGTGCACTTCTTGTGCACTACTTGTGCACTAGTGTGCCCTAGTTGCGTCCTAGTTGCACCCTAGTTGTGTCCTAGTTGCACCCTACTTGCACCCTCATTGCACCCTAGTTGCACCCTAGTTGCGTCCTTGTTGCACCATACTTGCACCCTAGTTGCACCCTAGGTGCGTCCTATTTGTGCCCTTGTTATGCCCTAGTTGCATTCTAGTTGTGCCTTGGTTACACCTCAGTTGGGTACTAGTAATACCATTGTTGCACCCTATTGACGCCCTAGTTGCATCCCAGCTGCGCCCCAGCAGCGTACTAGTTGCACCCTACTTGCGTCATATTTGTGCCCTAATTGCACCCTAGTTTTGCCTTAGTTGGGCATTGGCTACATCTAGTTGTGCCTTAGCTGTGCCCTAGTTGTGGCCTAGTTGTCTCCTAGTTGCAGCCTAGTTGCATGATGTTTGCACCCTACTTGTGCCCTTGTTGCGCCCTACTTGCGCCAGTTGAGCCCTAGTTGTGCCCTAGTTGCGTCTCAGATGGACACTAGCTACACCCTAGTTGCACCCTAGTAGTGTCCTAGTTGCACCCTTCTTTTTTCCTACTTGCGTCCTAGTTGCTCCTCATTGCCGCGTACTTGTGCCCTAGTTTTTCCCTAATTGTGCCTTACTTAGGCACTAGCTACACCCTAGTTGCAACATGGGAGGCCGCCAACTGCTCTTGGCATTGCAACCAAGAGAACATATCACCCTCAAAACAATAATCCACACTTAAGGTTTGTTCAGTTTGCAAATTCACGGAGTCCGCATGAAGATCTTCATTGTCTACCCTTGGTTGGGCACTTTGTGAGGAGTCTTAAACTCAAGAACTGTGAATGGATGCATGCATGGTATGGGCTTTTATACTTGCACAGCTTTCCTCATTCTTCTACTTGCAGTGGCTTTGTAAGAACCAGCCTCAACCTACAGTCCTCCTTTGCACATCCTGAGACTGTCACGTGTCATCCTCAAGGAAGGCTCTAGTAATTTTCCAAGAAGCTTCCTGTCCTGTTTTTGGCCACAAAGAAAATTACGGCCGTTGCGGGGTTTGAATCCACGACCCATGAGCTCCAGTGCCTGTTCCAACTAGGCCATAAAGGTGGGTTTCCTATGATGATCTCGAGGGCATATACCCATTACGGGCAGTGCATCCCTGGCCTATCTCATAACAGACCAAGGGGACGTACTCCATAGAGGAGTGCATGCCTTGTCTGTCTGTGCATCCAGCCAGCTAGCCTGTGGACAAGGTGTATATCATTCAACAAATATCTCCCTTGCACCTCTATCCATCTGTCGTTCACTGGCCTCCATCAATGCCTTGTGGCTCACCATTCCTCTGCCGCAGTCCTCATGCCAAAACAACAAATGCCTGCATATTGCAAGTCGCTCTCCGGCAACTTGATCATGCAGTCAGCAAGCATGCTCTTGGTTCTGCAATACCACAATTCCACCACGTTCTTCTTGACCAGGTCACGTGAGTAGTGGTAACGTATGTTGATGTGCTTCATTTGCCTGGAGATGATCTCGTCTTCAGCCATCGATATGATGCTCATGTTGTTCACGTGTACGACCATGGTGTCCTTCTGTGGCACTGTCATTTTGCCTAGCAAGCTGCACAGCCACTGTGTCTCCTTGCACAACTCAGACAGAGCAACATACTTTGCCTCAGCCCTGGACACGGAAACACAATCATGCTTCCTACTGGCCCATGAGATGGCAGCGCCATTCAAGATGCACCCATATCCAGTGGTGGATTTCTGGTCGTCAAGATTTCCTCCCCAGTCGGCGTCGGTGTAGCATTTCAGGCAGACGGGATCTGTACCTTCTTGGCCTCCAAGGACAAGGCCCATGTGACGTGTCTTCTACAGGTAGCGCAAGATGCACTTGACTACCTGTCAATTTTGTGGCCCTGGATTGGCCACGAACCTGCTCAGTTGTCCCACAGTATAGCGGATGTCCGGATGAGTCCTTACCATGGCGTACATGGAGTTCTTGGGCCTGCTCTAGTCATCTTTGGTTTGCTCCACTTGTCTTGGCCTTGCTTCAGTTGTCTTGGACTTGCTCCAGTTGTCTTCGGCTTAATTCTGTTGTCTTCGGCTTGCTCCTGTTCTCTTGGCCTTGCTCCAGTTTTCTTGGTGTTCCTGCAATTGTCTTGGGCTTGCTCCAGTTGGCTTGATCCACTTGTGTTGGACTTGTTCCGGTTGTCATATGCTTGCTCTTGTTGTTTTGTGCTTTCTCCAGTTGTCTTGGGATTGCTCCAGTTGTATTGGCCTTGCTCCAGTTGTCTTGGACTGGCTCCATGTGTCTTGGGCTGGCTCCAGTTCTCTTGGCCTTGCTCCAGTTGTCTTGGCCTTGCTCCAATTTTCTGGGCTTGCTTCAGGTGTCTTGGACTTGCTCAAGTTCTCTTGGCCTTGCTCCAGTTTTCTTGGCCTTACTCCAGTTGTCTTAGGCTTGCTACAGTTGTCTTGCGCTTGTCTGAATTGTCTTAAGCTTGCTCTAGTTGTCTTGGGCTTGCTCCAGTTGTCGTGGCCTTGCTCTAGTTGTCTTGGGCTTGCTCCAGCTATCTTGGCCTTGCTCCAGTTGTCTTGGGCCTGCTCTAGTTGTCTTGGGCCTGCTCCTGTTGTCTTGGCCTTGCTCCGTTTGTCTTGGCCTTGCTCCAGTTGTCTTGGGCCTGCTCAAGTTGTTTTGGGCTTACTCTAGTTTTCTTGTTCTTGCTCCAGTTTTCTTGGCCTTGCACCAGTGGTCTTGGCCTTGCTCGAATTGTCTTGGGCCTGCTCCAGTTGTCTTGAGCTTGCTTTAGTTATTTTGTCCCTGCTCCAGTTGTCTTGAAATTGCTCCAGTTGTCTTGGGCTTGCTCCAGTTGTATTGGGCTTGCTCTACTTGTCTTGGCCTTGCTCCAGGTGTCTCGGCCTTGCTCCATTTGTCTTGGGCTTGGACAACTTGTCCTGGGCTTGCTCAAGTTTTCTTGGGCTTGCTCCTTGTGTCTTGGGCTTGCTCCAGTTGTCTTGGGTTTGCTCCAGTTGTCCTGGCCTTGCTCCTGTTGTATCAGGCTTGGTCCACTAGTCTTGGGCTTGCTCCAGTTGTCTTGGCCCTGCTCCTGTTACCTTTGGCTTGCTCCAGTTGTCTTTGGCTTGGTCCACTTGCATGGGGCTTGCTCCAGTTGTCTTATGCTTGCGCCAATTGTCTCGGGCTTGCTCCAGGTGTCTTGGGCTCGCTCCACTTGTTTTGGCCTTGCTCCAGTTGTCCTGGACTTGCTCCAGTTGTCTTCGCCGTGCTCCAGTTATCTTCGGCTTGCTCAAGTTATCTTTTGGCTTGCTCCAGCTGTCTTAGCCTTGCTATTACTGTCTAGGACTTGCTCCAGTTGTCTTGGGCTTGCTCCAGTTGTCTTGGGCTTGCTCCAGATTTCTTGGCCTTGCTCCAGCTGTCTTGGCCTTGCTCCAGTTGTCTTAGGCTTGCTCAAGTTGTCTTGGTATTGTCCCAGTTCTCTTGGGCTTGCTCCAGTTTACTTGGGCTTACTCCACTTGTCTTGGCCTACTCTAGTTGTCTTGAGCTTGCTCCAGTTATCTTGGTCTTGCTCGAGTTTTCTTGGCCATTCTCCAGTTGTCTTGGCTTTGCTTAACTTTTCTTGGGCTTGCTCCAGTTGTCTTGGGTTTGCTCCAGTTCTCTTGGCATTGCTCCAGTTGTGTTGGACTTGCTCCAATTGTCTTGGGCTTGCTCCAGTTGTCTTGGCCTTGCTACAGTTGTCTTGGCCTTGCTCAAGCTGTCTTGGCCTTGCTCTGGTTGTCTTGGCCTTACTCCAGTTGTCTTATGCTTGCTCCAGTTGTCTTGGGCTTGCTCCAATTGTCTTTGGCTTGCTCCACATGTCTTGGGCCTGATCAAGTTGTGCTGGCCTTGCTCCACTTTTATTGGGCTTGATCCAGTTGTATTGGGTTTGCTCCAGTTATCTTGGCCTTGCTTTAGTTGTCTTGGAATTGCTCCAGCTGAGTTTGTCTTGCTTTTCTTGTCTAGGGCTGGCTCCTGTTGTTTTAGCCTTGCTCCAGGTGTCTTCGTCTTGCTCCAGTTCTCTTGCGCTTGCTCCAGTTGGCTTGATCAATTTCTCTTGGGCTTGCTGTAGTTGTTCTGGGCTTGCTCCAGTTGACTTGTGCTTTCTCCAGTTGTGTAGGGATTGCTCAAGTTGTCTTGGCCTTGCTCCAGTTGTCTTGGACTGGCTCCAGTTGTCTTAGGCTTGCTTCACTTGTCTTGGCCTTACTCCTGTTCTCTCGGCCTTGCTCTAGTTGTTTTGGGCTCGCTTCAGGTGTATGGGGCTTGCTCCTGTTCTCTTGGCCTTGCTCCAGTTTTCTTGGCCTGGCTCCAGTTGTCTTAGGCTTGCTCCAGCTGTCTTGCGCTTGCCCCAGTTGTCTTGGGCCTGCTCTAGTTGTCTTGGGCTTACTCTAGTTGTCTTGGCCTTGATTCAGTTGTCTTGGCCTTGCTCCAGTTGTCTTGGGCCTGCTCTAGTTCTTTTAGGCTTGCTCCAGTTGTCTTGGGCTTGCTCCAGTTTTCTTGCCCTTGCTCCAGTGGTATTGGCCTTGCTCCACTTGTCTTGGGCTGGCTCTGGTTGTCTTGGGCTTCATTTAGTTGTCTTGGCCTTGTTCCAGTTGTCTTGGAATTGCTCTAGGTGTCTTGGGCTTGCTCCAGTTTTCTTGGGCTTCCTCCAGTTGTCTTGGCCTTGCTCCAGTTGTCTTGGGCTTGCTCCAGTTGTTTAAGCTTTGCTCTAGTTGTATCGGGCTTCCTCCAGTTGTCTTGGGCTTGCTCTTCTTGTCTTTGCCTTGCTCCAGTTGTCTCGGCCCTGCTCCCGTTGTCTTGGGCTTGGTCAACTTGTCTTGGACTTGCTCCAGTTTTATTGGGCTAACACACACTTACATGTACTCACATGCATTTACGCGTACTCACACGCGCTTACACGTACTTACACACACTTGGACACACTTACACACACTTACACGCACTTACACACACTTATACGCACTTACACAGAATTACACACACTTACACGCACTCATACGCACTTGCACACATTCACACGCACGTACACGCATTCACACACATGTATAGCACGTACACGCACTTACACACACTTACATGCAGTCACATGTACTTACACGCACTCACGTATTTACACGTACTGACACGAACTTACACGCACTTACACCTATACACATACACATATGTGCACTTACAAGTAGTTACATACAGTTACATGCACTTACACACACTTACATACACTTACACACACTCACACACACTTTCACAAATGTACACATACTTAAACACACTTGCACGTACTCACACGCACTTATCCACACTCACACGCACTTGCATCACTTACACACACTTTCACACACTCACACACACTTACACGCACTCACACACATTTACACACGCTTACACACACGTACATACACTTACACGCACTTCCATGCACTTACATGCACTGACACGCACTTATACACACTTATACATACTTAGACGTACTCACACGCACTTACACGTACTTACATGGACTTATACGCACTTACGCGCACTTACACACACTAACACGCACTTACACGCACTTATACACACTTACACGTACTTACACGTACTTACACGTACTTACACATACTTACACGCTTTTACACGTACTTACACACACTTACATGCATTCCACACACTCACACACACTCACACACACACACACATTTACACCCACTTACACACACTCACACACACTTACACACACTTACATGCAATTACACGCACTTACACACACTTATACGCACTTACTTGTACTTAAACGCACTCACACATACTCATACGCACTAAAATGCACTTACACACACTTACATTCACTTACACACACTCACACACACTCACACGCACTTTCACGCACTTACACACACTTACACGCACTTACACACATTTGCACACACATACACGTACTAACACGTACTTCCACGCACTCAAACGCACTCACACGCACGTATACGCACTTACACGGACTGACACGCACTTAGACACACTTACACACTCTTACAAACACTCACACATACTTACACGGACTTACACACGCTTACACATACTTATACACACTCATACGCACTCACACACCCTCACACACACTTACACACACTTACACGCACTTACACGCACTTACATATTCACACGTACTTACACGTACTCACACATACTTACACACACTCACACATACTTACACGTTCTCACACACATTTCCACGCACTTCACGTACTTACATGCCCTTACAAGTAGTTACACGCAATTACACATACTTACACGCACTTACACGCACTTACACATACACACACACACGTACACAAACGTTCACGCACTTACACATACTTACACACACTCATGCACACTTATCGTACTTACACACACTTACATACACTTACACGTACTTAGACACACTTAGATGCACTTAGACGCACTTACACGCACATACACACATTTACACGTACTTACACGTACTTACACGTATCTACACGCACTTACATGTACTTACACACACTCACACGCACTTACATGCACTCACACGCACTTACACGCACTCACAAACATTTTCATACACTTATATGCACTTAAATGCACTTACACGCACTTACACACACTTCCACGTATTTATATGCACTTACACGCACATACATGCACTTACATACATTTCCATGTACTCACATGCACTTATACGCACTCACACATAATTACACACACTTACACGCACTTGCAAGCTCTTACATGCACTTACATGCACTTACACACACTCACATGCACTTACACAAACATACACACACTTATACGCACTTACACACACTCATACGTACTCACACATACTCACACACACCTACACGTACTTACATGTAATTACACGCACTTACACGTACTTACACTCAAAGGCACATACACGCACTCACACGTACTTACATGCACTCACGCGCACTTACACGCTCTTACACGCACTTACACGCACTTAGACACACTCATAGCACTCACACGCAATTACACACACTCACACGTATTCACATACACTTACACGTACTTACACATACTTACACCTACATACACACACTTACACGCACTTACACGCAGTTATACAGAGTTACACGCACTTTCACGCACTTACACGTACTTACACGTATGTCAGGCGGAGATCCACCGCATCTCCGCTGATGAGGAGATTGATCGGCGGAAGACAATCGCCGCAATCCACAAGTCCGGGGGAAGTGGCGGCCCGCAACTAGAGATCCGCGGAGGAGGAGAAAGAGGGATCGCGAAGCATCGGAAAACGCGCAAGGCATGCTGGCTCCCGCAACATGATTGCGGTAGAGCTTTGGGTGGCGCGGAATCCAGCAGTGGTGAAGGAAATAGGTGGGGAAAGCTGCCACCAGGAAGCAGAAATCGACGGCGGCCTTTCTACGGCAGTTGGAAGCAGTTGCGGCGGAGTAGCCAAGAAGAGGCGGGACAGCAGGGTGAGAATCCGCAGTGGGAAGAAAACATGTACCGAGCCGCATAAAAGCGGGAGTGGAGCAGGAGTATTGGACGTGCAAGGACACACGTTGGCAAAACCAGACGTCGGGAAAAGGGCGGCAGGAGCTCGGCCAATGAAAGATCAGGGTCTACAACGGCAATCAAGGAGGATGAATACCGGGAGGATACACCGTGCGAAGACAAAGATTCAAGGAAGAACGCAAGACCGCGGGCACCCAAGCCGCGGAGTAGAAGAAGAAGTAGTAGTAAAACAGGAAAATGTAGTAGTTACGGGTGTGTGTGATCAAAGGACAAGACCCGCAGTGCGCTACACGCACCGCGCGGAGTCCAAGGTAGGGAAGAGTGTGCTAGGAGTCTTAGAGGGCTAGGCTGAGTGAATATAAAAGTTGCAGTAGTGCCCGAGTGACCAAGCAAGCTAACCCCTTTTGTATGACCCTTGATGCAATCTAACTTGATATCAGCCTGGTTCCCAGTCATGAAGTGCTGACTTGTTCAGAATCCGATTGCCACCTTCTGTCTCATGACTCCACGCAAGTGTCAGTCCGATTCACACCCCCGCTTCCCCTTTTGAGATCCGCAGCTGTTAGAGGAGGCCTTGGGTTGCTCTCCGCGGCGGCATACCGCGGAGAACGAATACTTCCCCTCTGAGTGTGCGTGGAGCAAACTGCTCAATCTGCTCCCCATCCTGGGTTCAACATGGATTCCGCTGAGCATTGTCACCACCAAGGAACGCGAGTTGGATGAAGGGTGCTGCTGGCGACTCCGCGGCCTTGCGCACGGCCACGGAACAGGATTTTGGGAGTGAAGGAGTCAGAGGCCACGGGGTGGAAGACTCTCGTGTCAGCAAGGAGCGAGCCGCGGAGCATTGCCCACGAGTGGGACCTTGAGGGTGTTAAGCATCCGCAGAAGACCAGGAAAGGTAGAAGAGAAGCAGCAAGCGAGTGCTGCTTGGAACCGCGGAGTGGCAGAATCGTGGAGCAGACTGGATGCGGAATTAGAGAGCGCGGAAGCCAATTAGTGCGCGGCAAAATAGGGGGTATCAGTGTCATGGTGCGGTGAGCGTGGAGAGTTCCTTGCTCTTTGCTAGCAGAACCGCACGAGCCTTTAGATTCAGTCATACATGTTGGCGGCCAGCTTCGTGCATCAAGATACGTGGAGGTGGCACTAGCCACACTCACAGCAAGCTTCTGTATGCCACTTCTTGCCGCCGCGTGCAGCCACGCAGGCGGGCAGTTGAGACACCTCACCCACACCATCTCGCACGCCTGTTAGTTCATCGCCGGGCGCGGACCCACTAGGACAGCACCGAAGAGTCACCGAGTGGCTAGAACAGCTACATAGGCGGCGTATCATGAACTTGTTGCAGGACCGCGTGGAGGTGGAAAGCGTGCACAGCCAAGATGTACGCGAGATCCACCAGCTCTAGGTGAACGACTCAATGGAGCACATGTGGTTTTCCAATGTGCCACCGCCGGCAGACGGACTCTCCGAGACCGGGAGACCACTGGCATACCAAGGACCAGTCTACCAACGGCATGGCAGAATGCAGCTGCAAGGGGCGGTAGAGGAGGATTACCTACCGTTCGCGCCCCTAGCAGGGATGGAAACCGCTCCGCATCCATATGTACCCGGGGAGTCAACCTTGGGGACTGCCCATCGACAACAACCACAGCTGGGATACTTGCCCGCGGAACGCCCACCTTTAGCAAAGGAAGAAAGGGGGGTGAGACAGCCACCGCAGGGAGTACCAACCGAACAGTTTGGCATGCCGCTTGCCATGCCAGAAGTGGAGCAGTAGACCCACCCACCCACAGCAGAACAGGCGGCAATGTATCAGGCGGCTGGGGTTGGACCATCCATCACAATGGAAGAAGTATCCCTCCAGATGAATCCGCGGTTGACTGCTGGGAACACCCCAGTAACACCAAACGTGAGGGCAACGGCGAGCCACAACCCACAACTCACGGGAAGACAAGGAACACCGCAAAGGGAACCAAGAGGATGAATGGTGCACCAATCCCTCCTGGCTCCGCACCCACTGCACGCAACCTTGCAGCCACTCACAGGGTCCCAGCCTCAGCTCAATCTAGGATGGCATGGGACTCCGCCATACGCGGGGCATGCAACAATCTCCTCCACCACAACCCCACTAGGTTGGATGATGGTGGGCACATGGGCCACGCCCTCCGCGGCTGGAGTGACGCGGCAGGCCCCCATGATGCCGCCAGAGCAACCGTCGATCCCTATGACGGCGCAATTAATGCCCGTGATAGTTGGATACCCAGCCTACCACCAGCAGCTGATGGGTACCGCGCCAACTGGAAAGGCCGTACATCCAGTACCACCTACCAGCCGGGTGCAGACGACTGTGCCCCACTCCGCCTACCCTGCGCTCCCGCTGAATCCAGGGACCACTGCAGTCCCTACAGTATCTACTACCACCCTACTCTATCACTCTGAAGTGTCACACCCTCTACCGCGCAGCTACTGGCTGCCCGGACCAACGGCCCCTGCCGCACCGAGCACACAGACACCGCCCCTCGGGACTACCTTCTACTCCGTAACCCACGCAACGCAGACGATCCCTACGACTCACTACTATACCCTTCCGGCAGCAGCGTCAGCGAGTGGCCCCACACTAGCACCTCAGGTGCAGCCACAAATTAGTCACGTGGGTTATTCGGCGGCTGCAGCCTTGTACCCGCTCCCTGCGGTGACGTCCATGGCAAACCGAAACACTGTGTCCCAGCTACAGTACATACGCGCACAACTAGCTAACATTCCGCGGCTAGATATCTTCAAGGGGATCCCTGAAGAGGACCCGTGGACATGGTTGAAGCAGCTTATAATACATGCAAGCATAGGATGGATCCCACCAGACCTTTGTCTGGCCACCGCGGAGCTCCACCTTCAGGGCGCTGCGGAGGACTAGTACAATGCCCGAGCGCCGTTCTCCTCCTTCGAGGATTTTGGCAATGCGCTAATTGAGCGCTTCAAGCGGCTCACCGAGGAAGAAGCACTCCGCACGATTGAAAAAGAAGTAATGCGGAAGGACAACGACATCCGCAGGTTTTTGGATTAGTTCCTCACCTGGGCATCAATTGCAAAGAACCCTCAAGGGGAAGGACTGCCGCTGTGGGTACTCCTGCAGAATCTCATCCGTGCTCTCCCCGATGAGATCAGCAGCCTGATGATCCCTCAGCGCTACCAGTTGTTCTAGGATGTGGTACAGGACGCCACGGCCATTTCCACAGAGCAGCGGTCTACGCGACGGCATGAGGGTGGAGATTCTTATACTCCAACACCAGCCGCAGAGGCCTCCCAGCCTAAGCCGAAGGCGTGTTACACCTGCCAGAGCCTGGAACACATCGCTCGAGACTGTTCACGCAAGAGACTGGGTATTCCGTGAACCGATCCCATGCAGCAGGACCCTATGGTGCAGCAGTGGCAGCGGTACTATAATCAACTATGGCAGGATCAGCAACATCAGCAGCAGACGCAAGGTGGGTGGCAGGCACCGGACCATCAAACCCAGACTGCCCCGGGAGGGCAGGGCATTCTGCCCAACCCACAGGCACCCGTGAACTCTACGAGCAGAGCCCGCAACGTCAAGTTAGGGCTGCTGATGGCGGAGGACAAGACTACAGAGGTGCCTCCCACCGCAGCGGAGACTACTCTCATTACACGAGCCCAAGAATTAGGCTTGCGCGGATGGGATCTACAGATGGCAGCTTCAGTACAGGAAGACATGCGCCGCAAGGCAGAGGCCGCGGAGGAACGCTTCCAGGAGGCAGTTGCTAATCGTACCATCGTGCCGGAGAAACGACGCAAGATGAAACCACCACCCGCAGCGGAAAAGCAACCTGTCCCATCTTTGCCGGCACCAACAACAGCTCCAGTGGCCGCGGAGGGAAGCACTGATCCTGTCCAACGTCTATTTACCACTCCCATTGCAGAATTCAACTTCTTTGAGTTCCTCCGCATTCACCCAGAGATTGCACCGCGACTGAAGGAGGAGTTCTCCAGAGCCAATCAACGACTCCGAGCTGTGGACACCTCTCTCAACTGCACTTTGCCTACCTCTGGTACACAGAACACCCACCGTGTGGTACCCGTCACTTCCCTAGCATTAAGTCTCGCGGAAGAAGAGTGGGGATGGGCACCGCAGCCCTTAGAACGCCCGCGACAAGATGACAACCACTACGAGGTCGCCTGCTCCATGGTTTGGATATGTGGGAAGAAGTTCCTAGCCATCATCGACACAAGGGCCACTCACACCACAGTGGCGTGCCGCGTCCTTCTGGTAGTCGGATGGGTAGACCGCATCCTCCCTACGTGCCGCCTTTTTACCAACTCAGCGGGTGGCATGGACTATGGAGATGGGGAAGTTCACGGCCTACCCATGCAGGTGGGATCTCTCCATGAACCATTGAACGTCCAAGTCACGCAGGCCAGGACGTATGACGTACTCCCGGGCATGGATTACTTGGTACCGCGATGGGCAAACCTTCTTTTCTCCCTTGGCATCATGCAACTCAGCCCCGCCTCCGGGGAAGAAGCGTTTTGCCCAGTCACCATCGGCGAGAGGGTTGCGGTAACTGTAAATGGAGGCGAATCCTTCTCCCTCCTGGATGCTGCGGCAGAGGACTCCTAGGCACGTGAAATAGATTACAACCTATCACAGCCAATGCGCCTGACGCGGAACAAGTGACAGCACGCGACTGGCAAGAAATCGCGGACGAGTCAACTGAGCCCGGAGTACAAACCAACCTCATGGGATTGTGGCACAGGGGACAACGAGTCCTAGGGGATGGACATCCACTCGAGGATGAGGAAGATTTCTATCCACTCCTAGAAAAAGTGCCATCACCACCCTCGCAATGGGATCACATGCTCTACTCACGACTTTCTCCCGCACAAAGATAGGATGTCTGCGACTTGTTGGACGCATTCGCGGACATCTTCGCTGGATCCACAATTGATCTGGGGGCCATGGAGGCCTTCCACGTCATATCCACGGGAAACTCCACGCCCACAAAACAGAAGGTGCGGCGTATTCTTCCACAAAAAGAGAAGATTATCACAGAGGGGCTCGTGGAGCTCAAGGCGCAAGGGGTGATTTTCCCAATCGTCGGTCCCTGGCGTGCCAACTTGGTCATCGTGGGGAAACCGGACGGGTCCAAGCGATTTTGCGTTGACTTCCGCGACCTCAGCTGTGTGACCGAGGAGGACGCGTACCCCATGCCACTAATCGTCGACATACAGGAGGGCCAGCAGGGTCGCGGATGGTTCGCAAAACTTGATGTAAAGGCTGCCTTTCACGCTGTTCCCATGCACCTGGACCCCATCACCAAGACTGTGTTTGTGACACCAGAAGGTCTATATGCGTTTACACGCATGCCCTTTGGACTCCGTAATGCCAGCGCGACATTTCGGCGGGTCATGGACTCCACCCTCCGCGGAATCCCCAATGTGAGCTACTACATTGACGACATCATGGTCGCAGCCCACACCTTTGAGGAACTGTTCTCCTCCCTGGCCGCTGTCTTCGCTGCCCTACGCAATGCCAACCTGAAGCTCAAGGCAGCCAAGTGCTCTATCAGAGCCGCGAAAATGGAGTTTCTGGGTTTTGTGATAAGCGCGGATGGCATCAAGACTGATCCAGAAAAGATCGCGGCAGTACATGAATGGCGCCAGCCCACTTCCGTGGGGCAAGTCAAGATCTTCTTGGGCTTTGTTTCCTTCTACCGGAAGTTTGTGCGTGACCACGCGCGCATCATCAAGCCGCTCCAGGAGCTGACGCACCAGGGCGTGCCGTTTGAATGGACATCAGATTGCACGGACGTCTGGAAGGAAATCAAACACAGCCTGGTTACCGCGCCCATGCTCGAGTTCCCCGACGTCAACCTCCCATTCTCCATCACCACAGATTGGTCACGGGATGGGCTTGGCACCATCCTATCCCAGACGGTGCAGGAACCCACACATAAGGTGATTGCATACGCCAGTTGTGCCCTCACTGAAGGGGAGCAGAAGTACTCTCCGTTGAAGGGCGAATGCTTGGCTGTCCTTTGGGCACTCGAACACTTCCGCGATTACATAAAGAACCGCAAGCCGTTCAAGGTTTTCACGACCCATTTAGCCCTCCAGTGGCTCCTCACTACTCAGAACCATGAGGGCTTCCTAGCCAAGTGGGCCCTCTTTCTCGAGGGCTACAACATGAAGATCAAGTACCAGCCTGCGGCTGCAAACCACAACGCGGATGCCCTGAGCCGACTTCCGCGCAATGGCTGGCCAGACAATGATCAGGCACCACTGATTACAGCGGAGGCACCTCCAAATGATGCTGAGCCTATCCCGGATGTCGGGACACCACCTCCACCCACTGAAGCAGAATGGGAGGGAGTGGCAAGGGAATTCGATGAGGAGGAACAAGAGGTCGCCTTGCAACTCTTCAATGAGCTCGATCTCACCGCGGAGTGGACAGTCGCGGACACCCTACCAGCCCTCTCCGTGTCTAGCCTACCGCTGGCTCGTAGGTACAACCCCACCATCCGCGGTTGGACGTTGGAGGAAATTGCACCACATCTTCGCCCACGACATGCAACCCCGCGAACCTCACGACCATCCGTTGCTCCACCACACACCTGTCCATTGAGCAGCCCGCACTCTCATGCTTTGCCACACCACTCCTTGAGAACCGCTATCCCCTCACTCTGGTAATCTTCCTCCTTCACTCCCCTGAGTCTGCAGAATATCTCTGCACCCTCTTCAACACTCACAATACCTCCCTTACCCCTCTTTGCATCTGCCTCTCATGCACGCAAGACAGCCTGACCGGTATTCGCCTGTTATCCTGCAGCATCATCCTCGCTCACTCTAGCGTACGCGGTGCCACTGCACGTGCCTCATGCACCTGGTCACCCGCGGCCCTCACCCCCGGACCGCCCGCACCCTCCAAAGTCCACGTGACGTGGTGTTATGTGTGGATATGTGGCCGCACGTTCGTGGCCATCGTGGACACCGGCGCCACCCATACCACGATTGCGCTCCGGATGGTCCGCTCGCTCCACAGGCAGTACCTCATCCAGCCCACTCAACTCCGCTTCTCCATCTCTACCGGGGACATCGATGCGCCGCTCGGACAAATCGCGGGCCTCCCCATGCAGGTTGCGAATGTACATGCAGCACAAACCGTTCAGGTTTGTGAAATCCGCACGTACGACATCCTGTTTACGGCGGACTGGCTCGCGCCGCGCCAAGCGAATACATTGCTCGGTGTAAGCATTCTTAGTATCATCTCGAGTTTTGGCATTCGATTGTTCACCCCGCTCTTTACCTCGCATCAACCATCTCCCCACACAGCTGTCCCCACCCTTGACCCAGCTCTCAGCGGCACTCGACACACTCGACGGATTACACGCTGTTTGGCTCTTGCCCGTGGAACATCCGACATGGCACGCAATCAAGGCACGGGGTCTGCGCCTTCGTCGCGGGGAGTGGGGTCCTCCTGACAGTAGCTACGCCGCCCTGCTCTGAACACGGGCGCAGGGCACCACCCGGCACGGACACCAACACCACCAACGAAGACAGCGGCTCTACCGCGGCAGGGTCCCACGACAAGGACTGTGCCTGTGAGGACACGAGTACCACCCACGGCCGCAACAGGCGTGTCCCGACTTGGCTTGGTGATTAGAACACGGCCAACACCGGTGGCGGCCACCCCAGCAGCGGCTGTGGCCTCACTGCGGCCCAGCCTGGCTGTAGGGACGACCCTGACACCGACCACAAGACCGGCAGCGGCAATCCCACCGCGGTCCAGTCCTGCGGAACGAACAACAACGCAGGTCACGCCGCCTGCGGCCAAATCACCAGGCCTGTCGCGACAAGGCCTGGCCATGGGCACACCAACGCAGATCCTTAGACGAATTGAGCCACTGGCAGGGGCAACGGAGGCAACAGCAAGAACAACCGCTACACCAACACCAAACCCGCGAGATGAAGCCCGGACCCTGATTACCCCACTCCCCTCCTCGGCTACGACGGCGCTCTCTCACTCGCCGCCGACCTCGCACGGTAGCCCAACTTGGCAACCAGCACGTCCCCTGCTGGACACAGGAATGGTGATGGAAGGGGCGAGAACGTATCTCGAAGAAAGCTCGAGGGACAGCGAGGAGCAGCCCAAGGAAGCCCTACTGCTTGAAGTAGTGAGCGGCGTTATGCTCCAACTGCTGACAGAGATTTTGAAAGTGATCCGCGCGGAGTTCGAGGACTCACTGTTCGGCAAGATGTGGCAGGTGGTTCTAAAGGGAGCAGCCACAGGAGTGCTAGCCCTTGGAGTGCACAAGAGGCAGGTGCTTCTGTTGGAGACAGCAGGCGCAGAGTGCCTTGTTTTGGCATTGCGAGACAACCTGATCATCAAACCAGAGGTGGCCAATGACATGACTGGCGTCGCGGACCTACTGGACACCGATCACTGGAAGCCACTCGAGTGTGGTCGAACAGGGTGCGAAAGGACTAGGAGAGCAGTATAGAGAGACGGTACGTGCATCTGCTCCAGGAGAGGGCCAGAGCCCTCATATTCTACCACGTGAATTACCAGACACCCGGATCGGCGGAGGCACCGCGGCGAAGATCCGTGGCAGACGAGTGGAGGTGGGGATATTTGCTCAACCTCGTCTTTGCCAGGTGGAGCATTCAGTATCCACAAGAGGAGAGGTCGCGGCTTGCTGACACCCAGGTGCCTGAAGGATGCTGGATGGAAGCCATGGAAAAGTGTTGGACGCTGACGCTCCAGAATGTGATACGTCCCAGGGTGGCGACAGCGGTTGCGGAAGCACACTGGACCGTGGTTCGAGAAAAGGGACTGAGTCTCAAGCAAGAACAGGTACGACACTGGGCCAAGGAGGCAGCGGAAGTATGCCGAGAAGACAAGAGCAGGAGGGATGCGGAGGTGGAGGAGGCTCGCGAATACACCCAGCCCTCCCCTCAGTTGCAGCAGATGCAAGAACGTCTGCGGAGAGAATGGGAGGAAGAGGCAGCCAAGACAGAGCGGGCGACCGCGGAGGCCGCGGTGATAGAGGCGCGACTGGCCAAGGAGCGGGAAGCGGTGGCCAAGGCAAATACGGAAGCTGCGGAGGAACTTATAAGGTAAATCATGGGGGAAGCAAAAGCGACGGCGGCAACAACGAAGGCAGAGGCAGTAGCAGCAGCAGCAGCGGCGGCAGCGGCACAAGAAAAAGAGGTAGCAGTAAAGGCAGCAGAGGCAACGGTAGCAGGAATAAAACAAGCGGTAGGAGTAGCAGCCACAGAGGCACAGGTAGCAACAAAAACACGAGCAACCATAGAGGTGGCTGGAGTATGAGCAGGTAGCATACCGATAGAGGCAGCAAGGGAAGCAACAATAGACAGAGCCGCGGCGAGGCAGGCAGAAGCAAAAGGAGAAGAAAAGATGGGGAAAAGGTACAAGGCTGGTGCCAAGCGCCACCGCCCGGAGCCATCCACTGCCTCCCTTTGGCGGAAGGCAAAACGTCAGGCCTGAGCGGCGGTAGTGGTGCAGAAAGCAGCAGCAACACTAAGCCAGACCAGAACAAGACGACCAGCAGACACCAGCCGAAGCGAGGAGCAGGCGTAGACTCTCCTAGAGGAGACCACTCCTGCTCCGAAAGGAAAGAGGAAGGCGGAAGAGGCATAGCCGTGGAGCCATAGAGAGAGAAACAACCTCGTGCACACGAAGGCCCTAGCCCCAGTGTAACTCCGGAACAGTTAGGGCAAGCCCAGCGGGAGGCCGCGCAGGCAGCTGAGCTCGTGATGGCAGTCTTTCGCAGAGTCCAGATGCCAGCGGAGATGGTGCCGGCATCATTACGGCCTGTCTTGGGCAAAGCCGCTACAGCAGCCACACGCAAAGGGGCAGAGGAGAAAGGACGCGCCGAGAAAGAGGCGGCGGTGATGGTGGCTTTCAAAATCAGTGAGTCGCCGGGAAGTTCGGAAGAAGAACAATCCATCACATGCAGCCAGGGGTTACTACGGGCTCCGGGAACTGCTCTGCACAGAAAAGAGGAAGTGATTGAGCTAGACCGTGCTGCTGGACGTGGCAGATGACCGAGCGGCCCTACTGAGAGTAGGTTGCGAGATCAGTGGGATGAAGGCAAACTTCAAGCGGTTGGCATCCTTTGGCTGCTCCCCGTACCTGATTCCTCGGACAGGGAACCACCGGTTTATGATGAAGAAAACCGCAAGAAGTTTAAGGTGATGAAAGCAGAGTAGGATAAAAGGCAAGCGTGCGGATTGCCGGCACGTACGCCAGAGACAAAGCGAAAGCCGCGGGAAGCGGTGACAAAGAAAGCAGGGAGGAAGAAGCCCATGGAGACGCAAGATTGGCGTATCTGGCAGACCGCCCACATCCTTCTCCGCGCAAGCAGCAAGGAGCAGCAGAAAGTGGAGGCGCAGAAGGTGTACGCGAACCTGGAAGCACGGATGGATGTGGAATTCGACCAGAGGAAAAAGGATGATCTAGCCCGCCTTTGCGAGCAGTATGCATGGGAGGACGGCCGTCTTTGGAAACTGACTACGCGTGTCTTGTGGGTACCACCACCCACACTCCACAGGGCAATTGTGGAGGCCTACCACCGCCATCACCACACTGGTGTGCAGGCGCTAAAGGATCACCTGACACCCATCATTCACGTACCGAACCTGGCGGCCCTCATTAAGGAGGTAGTGCAGCACTGTGCCCCCTGCAAACGAGCGCGAAAAACCACGCCGCGGGACCAACCGCTATTCCAGCCTTCTCCTATCGCCAAACTGCTGGAGAAGATTATCATCAACTTCCACGGCCCTCGCGCGCACCGCGACCAAGAGAATCGGTAGTGGACTGCAGTGGTGGACCACTTCACGAAGTACTTTTGGGTCCACGCTGTGCCCAATAAAAGCTCTGCCACCGCGGCCAGGTTCATCCGCGAGGAAATCTTTTACCATTTTGGTGGGTGCAGCGTGGTGCACAATGACAACGGCACAGAGTTCATGGGGGCCTTCACGGAGGAGCTAGAGGAGTGGGGGGTCCGCCACGTACACTGCGGGCAGTACAGACCAGAGTCCCAGGGGCAAGTGGAGCGGGTGCATGAGATACTGGAGAGAGCAGTGGCCACCGCAGAGGGTAGCAGCTGGGGAGAGAAGCTGAGGAAGACGGCGCTCTTCATCAACACAACACCCAGCCGAGCAACCTCCTTCTCACCCCACATGCTACTCTTCGGACAACCACCACGGGCGGCGATGGGCATGCCCGAGAAGCCGCCGAGGCTACCACTTACTCCGGAGGAGCAAGAGAAACTCTCGGAGGAAGAGGAGGACAAGGAAGTTGCGGAATGGTTCCGTGAGCGTTGTGAGCGGACAAAGGCCATGCGGGCGGAGGCGCGGTTGAGGGGTTCGGTCTCTGCCTGGCACGGATGTGACGCGATAAACCGATGGCTGAACCATGGGCCCATCAAGGAGGGCCTCTTGGTGTATCTCCGCCCTTTCCCTAGTGCGGGGAGAGAGGCAGGGGAGCCGTGGGAGGTGTACCACATGGCTAGCGTTAAGGCGGGGCAAGTGTGGCTGGAAGGACCAGAAGGGTTCAGCGACCGCAGTTACCCGGCCACGGAATTTGTGTTGCTGCCACCAGCATGGCAAACGCACATCCCCGGGACGGCAGGTCGTCTGCCACCTCTAGGACAGCGGAAGGGCTCGAGGGGATGGAGAGCGAAGAAGGTGCTCGACGTCTGCGAGAGGCAGGTGTCGCAGCAAGAGCAAGAATGGAGCCAGGAACCAGCGGAGATTGAGGAGGAGGAGTCCAATGTCTGCAAACTCACCGCGGAGGAAGTGAGGAAGGAACAGCAGCGCGAGCCGCTGCAGCGAGAGCAACAGCAGGAGCAGCAGAAGAAAAGTCAGCAAGAGCAGAGAGAGCGGCAGGACTGGAGAAAGGAGGCTGAAGGTAGGCTTGGGTAACAGCCCGAGCAAACCTCAGCGGAAGCAACTCAACGGCAACCCCAGAAAGCACCACCACGGACGAGGGTGCCGACAAGTCCTAAGGCTCTGGCTGACTACACTAGCTCGTGTTTGTGGTGTGGAGAAAACCTCCCTACTGAACCACTCCCAAAGGTGGTGTGCCGGGTGTGCGGGAATCCAGCGCATCAGTACGCCGGCGGGGCCTCCAAGACTTGCATCGGACAAAATCGCACCTGCCTGCGGTGTCCGAAGAAGGTTGCAGATCAGGAGGCCGAGAAGAAAAAGGATGAGGAAGAGGGAGCAGGACCCGGCGCTGGGAGAGCACCACCCCGCGGAAGATGGGATGCAGAAGAGGAGGAGGAGGAGGAAGAGTAGTAAGAAGAAGGGTCCTCAAAGCGAAGGAGAGGTCCGCGCTCCATCTCCGGAGCCACGATGAGGCAGTGGCAGGCGGAGGTACGGATCGCGGCAAAAGAAAGAAGGAGGAAGGAACTGGAAGAAAAGAAATGCGCTCAATGCGGTCAATGGTGGGGGGTGGCAGTGCAGGACTGTGGCGGATGCCTCCGCAAGATCTGCACTGGTTGCCTAGCACCACCTCGTGATGGGCGCGGAGGGCGAAGCGGGGCTGCGGTATGCCGAAGGTGCAGGGAGGAGGTCGAGAAGCAATGAGGTATTTGCAGGGCACCGCGAGTGAATGAGGAAGAAGAAGAGGAAGAGTCGGAGGAAAAGGAGGGATCGGGAATAGAAGGGCACCAATCCGCGGCATGTCCCACATGCCTACAAACGGTGCAACATGGGGAAAAGTGTGCTGTCTGCACAAGATCCGCGCACCGCGAATGCCTGGTGGTGGGCAGCTCTGCCTGAAAGGGCCAATGTGACCAATGCGTGGGCAATGAGCTCCTTGAGGCAGACTGCTACCTCAGCTTCATCGCGGAGACCCGAGAATCTGCTTGCACAGCCCATCATGAGGGGATGGCGGAGTTTGGCAAGGGATGTCGCATGTGCCTGAAGATGTGCCACCAGAATTGCGGCAAGAGGGGCAAGGAAGAAGTGTGGACATGCCACCAGTGCTTTGCTCCGCCCAGAAAAGCGAATTGGGGTCGGAAAACTCTGGGCTGCACTGCAGCATAGACGGATGTATGGGGATCGTCACAGGGACGGCGTGCCACTTTGAGCACTGCGGAGTATGGGCTCATGCGCAGTGTGCCACAGAGGTGGGAAGGGATGAGGAAGGGCAGATGGTGTACCGCTGCACTAGTTGCAAGACATATGAACGGATGCCGCATTGCGCGACCTGCAAAAGAAAAATGGTTACGGAAGACATCACTGCAGGAGCCCGATGTGAAGGGTGCCAACTGCATGTACATCACGAGTACTCCGCGAGATATCAACTTGAGGACAGAGATGTGGAGACGTAGTGCTGCCCTTGTCAGCAACAGCAGCGGCCGAGTCCCCCAGGAAAGTTCACATGCCTGTTGCGCTAAGGAGACTCTAGGACAGAGTCTTGAAAAGGGGCGGTTGAGGGCATCAGTGTCATGCGGAGATCCACCGCATCTCCCCTGATGAGGAGATGGATCCGCGGAAGACAATCGCTCAATACACAAGTCCGCGGAAAGTGGCGGCCCGCGACTAGAGATCCGCGGAGGAGGAGAAAGGGGGATCGCGGAGCATCGGAAAACGCGCAAGGCATGCTGGCTCCCGTGACATGATTGCGGTAGAGCGTGGGGTGGTGCGGAATCCAGCAGCGGTGAAGGAAATAGGCAGGAAAAGCTGTCGCCAGGAAGCAGAAAGCGACGGCGGCCTTTCTACGGCAGTTGGAAGCAGTTGCCACGGAGTAGCCAAGAAGAGGCGGAACAGCAGGGTGAGAATCCGCGGTGGGAAGAAAACATGTACCGAGCCGCATAAAAGCGGGGGTGAAGCATGAGTATCGGACGTGCAAGGACACACGTCGGCAAAACCAGACGTCGGGAAAAGGGCGGCAAGAGCTCGACCAATAAAAGGTCAGGGTCGACGGCGGCAATCAAGGAGGAGGAAGACCGGGAGGACGCACCGTGCGAAGACGAACATTTGAGGAAGAATGCAAGACCGCGGGCACCCAAGCCGCGGAGTAGAAGAAGAAGTAGTAGTAGAACAAGGAAATGTAGTTGTTAAGAGTGTGTGTGATCAAAGGACGAGACCCGCGGTGCGCTACGCGTACCGCGCGGAGTCAAAGGTATGGAAGAGTGTGGTAGGAGTCTTAGTGGGCTAGGCAGAATGAATGTAAAAGTGGCAGTAGTGCCTGAGTGACCAAGCAAGCTAACCCCTTTTGTATGACCCTTGATGCAATCTAACTTGATATCAGCCTGGTTCCCAATCATGAAGTGCTGACTTGTTGAGAATCTGATTGCCACCTTCTGTCTCATGACTCCGCGCAAGTGTCAATGCGATTCACACCCCCACTTCCCCTTTTGAGATCCGCAGCTGTTAGAGGAGGCCTTGGGTTGCTCTTCGCGGAGGCATACCGCAAAGAACGAATACTTCCCCTCTGAGTGTGCGTGGAGCAAACTGCTCAATCTTCTCCCCATCCTAGGTTCAACATGGATTCCGCAGAGCATTGTCACCACCAGGGAATGCGAGTTGGGTGAAGGGTACTGCCGGCGACTCCGCGGCCTTGCACACGGCCACGGAACGGGATTCGACGAGCGAAGGAGTCAGAGGCCACGGGATGGCAGACTCTCATGTCAGCAAGGAGTGAGCCGCGGAGCACTGCCCATGAGTGGGACCTTGAGGGTGTTAAGCATCCACGGAAGACCAGGACAGGTAGCACAGAAGCAGCAAGCGAGTGCTGCTTGGAACCGCGGAGTGGAGGAATCGCGGAGCAGACCGGATGCGCAATTAGAGAGCGCGGAAGCCAATAAGTGCGCGGTAAAATTGGGGGTATCTACGTACTCACACACACTTATACAAGTTTACACGGACTTACACGCACTTGCACACATTCACACGTATTCACCCGCACTTACACGCACTTGTACGCACTTACACCTACGTACACACACTTATACGCACTTACACGCACATACATACACTTAAACGCACATATATGCACTTACATGCACTTACATGTACTTACACATACTTACACGCACTTACACAAACCTATACGCATTTACACAGACTTACACGTACTTACACGCACTTACACTCACTTACACATACTCACACACACACACATGCACGCACATACATGCACTTCCATGCACTTACATCCACTTGCACACACTCACATGTACTGACACACACTAACACGCACTTACACGCACTCTCACACACTTATAAAGATTCAAACGTACTTCCACACACTTACATGCACTTACACGCACTTACATACACTCCCACGCACATACATGTACTTACACGCACTTACACATACCTACACGTACTTACACATACTGACAAGCACGCATACATACTTACACACACAGACACGCACTTACACGCACTTACACACACTTACACGCACTTACACGTACATACACACACTTATACGTACTTACACTCACTTTCACGTACTTGCACGCACTTACACGCACTTGCACATACTCATACGCACTTACATCCACTCACACACATTTGCACATACTTTCACGTACTAACACGTACTTACACGCACTTCAACGTACTTCCACGCATTTACACATACGTACACATACTTACACATACTTAGACACACTCACACGCACTAACATGCACTTAAACACACTTATACCTACTTACATGCACTTACACGCACTAACATGCACTTACATGCACTTACACGTACTTACATGCACTTACACACACTTACACGCACTTACACACACTTCCATGTACTTAGACGCACTTACACACACTCACACACACTTACACGCACTCGCACATATTTACACACACTTAGAAATACTTACACACACTTATACGCACTTACACGCACTTATACACACTTACACACACTTACACACAATTATACGCACTTACACAGACTTACACGCACTTATACGCACTTACACACACTTACAGGCACTCACACGTACTTGAACGCACTTGTACGTACTTACACACACTTATACGTACTTACACGCACTTACTCACACTTACACGCACTCATACGTACTTACACGGACTTACACACACTTCCACACGCTTACACGCACTTATACGCACTTACACACACTTACAGGCACTCACACGTACTTGAACGCACTTGTACGTACTTACACACACTTATACGTACTTACACGCACTTACTCACACTTACACGTACTTACACGCACTCATACGTACTTACATGGACTTACACACACTTCCACACGCTTACACTTACACGCACTTACACATGCTCACACATACTTACACACACTTATACACACTTATACACACTTTCACGTACTTACACATACTTACATGCACTCATGCGCACTTATACACACTTACATGCACTTACACACACTTACATAGACTTACGCAGACTTACACACACTTAAACACACTTACACACACTTACACACACTCATACACACTAACACGCACTTACATGCACTTACACGTCCTTACACGCACTCATACGTGCTTATACGCACTTACATGCACTTACATGTACTTACACGTACTTGTAAGTACTCAATCGCACTTACACAGACTTACACGTACTTACACGTACTTACACACACTTATAGACACTCACACGTACTCACACACACTCACACGCACTTACATGCACTTACGCATACTAACACATACTTACATATACTTACACCCACTTACACATACTTGCACGCACTCCCACGTACTCACATGTACTTACATGTACTTACACACGCTTACATGCACTTACTCGCAAATACACACACTCTCATGCACTGATATGCACTCACACGTACTCACACACATTTACACGTACTTACAAGCACTTACATGTACTTATACGTACTTACAAGCTCTTACAAGCACTTACACGCACTTCCACGCACTCAGGCACTCACACGCACTTACACGGACTTACACGGACTTCCAAGCACTTACTCCTACTTACACACACTTACACACACTTACACGCACTTACACGCACCTACACGTACTTACACATATTGTTACGCATTTACACGCACTTACACGCACTTAGACACACTTGCACGTACGTACACACACTTATACATACTCACACGCACTTAAACGGACTAACACATACCTACACGCACTTACACACTCTCACGTGTACTCACACACACTCGCACGCACTTACACCCACGTATACGTACTTTCACGCACTTACACACACTCACACACACTGATACGCACTCACACGTACTTACACACACTCACACGCATTTACATGCACTTACACGCACTTACACGCACTTAGACACACCTACACGCACTTACACGCATATACACGTACTTACACGCACTTACACACACTTACACACACTCACACGCACTTACACATACTCACACGTACTTACACCCACTCACACACATGTACAGGCACTTACACACACTTACACACACTTGGACACACTTACATGCACTTGCAAATACTTACACACACGTGCACACCCTTCTACGTACTCACACGCACTTACACACACTCACACGTACTTACACGTACTCACATGCATTTACACGCACTTACGTATACTTAAACGCACTTACACGTACTTAAACGCACTTCCACGTACTTACACATACTTAAATGCACTTCTACGCACTTACACGCGCTTAGACATACTCACACACATGTACACACACTTACACACACTTACACGCACTTAGACCTACTTACACGCACTTACACACACTAACAATCACTTACACGTAGTTACACGCACTTACATGCACTTCCATGCACTTACACACACTTACACGTACTTATACGAACTTACAAACACTTATACCCACTTACACACACTTACACGTACTCACACGTACTGACACGCACTCACACGTATTTACGTGCACTTACACGCACATAAACACACTTACACGCACCTACACATACTTACATACACTCACACGCACTTACATGCACTCATATGCACTTCCATGGACATACACGCACTTACACGCACTTACACACACTTACACACACTCACACGCACTTGTACGCACTTACACGCACTTACATGCACTTACATGTACTTACACACACTCACACGCCCTTACATGCACTTACACGCACTAACACATACTCACACACACTTACACGAACTTACACACACTTCCACACATTTACACACACTTACATGCACTTACACACACTCACACACACCTACACGTACTTACACGTACTTACACAGACTTACACACACTTATCCACACTTATACACACTCATATGCACTTACACACACTTATACACACTAAGACGTAACTACACGGACTAACACGGAGTTGTACATACTTAAACACACTTACACACACTTCCACACACTCTCACACACTTACACGCACTTACACGCAATTACACGTACTTACACACACTTACACGCACCTACACACACTAATACGCACTCACACGCACTTACACGGACTTTCACACACTTACATGCACTTATACACACTTATACGCACTCAAATACACTCACACGCACTCACATGCACTTACACGTCCATACACGCACTCACACGCACTTACACACACTTACACGCACTTACACGTTCTTACACGCAATTACACGTACCTGTTGGCTCTAGTGGGTGTGGAGGCACCCTCAAGGATTCCTAGCTCTCAGTAATACACGCTACCAAGGTTTGGGCAGCCAATAGACTCCAATGGTGAAGAGTGTGGAGCACAAGGATCACGGATAGGAGTGGACAGAACTCGTCGCATTCAGTAGATCTGAATCGAAACACGTTTTTGTTTCTTAGCATAGTGAGATTACATCAGATCCTTATAGCCTGTGATCTAAGCTTTCCAACGCATCCAAGCACGCCCAAAACGGAGCAGTAGAGCCCCTGCTACGGCCGTCGAAGTAACCCTTGGTGGAGCCGCCCACGAGGCCTTGCACTCTAGGCAACGGGAGGCGCTTCGACGATGACCCGTCGAAGCGCCTTTCCTCGCCCAGAAGTCAAGGAGAAGTTCCTCCTGGTCAAGGAGGTCCTTATGGTCACCTCATTCATGCCCCTGGTGCATTTGGAGGCCATTAGGAATGCACTCGGATCCCTGGTGGTGGAATATCCCGCCACCTATGGCGGGTACCAGATTCCACCCACCCAACACCCGTTTTTCGGGCTAGGCTAACTTTCTGAGTACTCACTCAAATCGAGCAATTCAAAGCTCGATCTTGCATGGAAAAATCCAAGGAATCCAAATCTAAAGTCAGATCAGGTGTTCGACCACTCCTCAGTGGTCGAACCAGGGAGTACGATCAACGGCACTCATGGCAAGGGGCACGCCATGTCAACAATCTCCCCCTTGCACCGCAGCCTTGATGCCCTGTCCTTGGAACCTGTAGCATTTTAAACTTCACAGCACAGACCAAGCTCCATGCAGCTTACGTCGTGCCTGTCCTTGGGCTGTGCCTTGGTCATGGCATCGGCAAGCATGCGCTTAGTGCCACAATGCACAATAGCCGCATCTCCCTTCGCCACCAAGTCCCGCGCGTAGTGATGCCGGATCTCGATGTGCATGGTCCTCCTGTGTAGCACCGGGTTCTGGGTCAGGCTGATGGCACTCATGTTGTCAACGTTGAGCACCGTCGGCTTCCTTTGGGGCACGCCGATCTCCTTTAACAGCCGACGCAGCCACACCGCCTCCTTTGCGGCTTCCGCGAGCGCGATGTACTCCGCTTCGGTGCTGGACAGCGCCACGCAGTCCTGCTTCCTGCTTGCCCATGAAACTGCTGCACCACCAAGCACAAACACGTACCCCGACGTTGATTTTCTGTCATCCACATCACCAGCCCAGTCGGCATCCGAGTAGCCGACCAACTTGAGGGAGTCATCACGCGCTCCCCCTCCAAACACGAGCCGCGACTGTTTTGTCGCCTTGAGATAGCGGAGGATCCGCTTCACCGCTTGCCAATGCAACGGCCCGGGGTCAGCAACGTAGCGGCTCACTTGGCCCTCCGCNTCCAACGTGCGTGCTTTGCGGTCCCTCTTGATGGCGACGCCGAGGTAGTACTCGAGCTCGCCCATGTCGGTCATTTTGAACCGACCGCCCAGCTGCCGCTTCAGGTTCACCAACTCCTCCATGTCCGATGACACGAGGATGAGGTCATCCACGTAGAGGACCACAATCTGGTGCAACCCCGGCTGCTTTCGCACGTACACGCTGTGATCCGCCTCGCAGCGCTTGAAGCCAAGCTCGGCCATAAAGCCGTCCATTTTCAGGTACCACATGAGTGGCGCTTGCTTCAGCCCGTAGAGCGCCTTGCAAAGCCGGCACACCTTTCCCGGCGGCGCGTCCACCCCCTCCGGCACCTCCATGTAGACCTCCTTGTCCAGGTCGCCGTTGAGGAATGCGGTTTTTACATCCATTTGGTGGACTTCATAGTCGCGCGCCGCCGCCACCGAGAGGATGGAGCGAATGGAGGCGAACTTCGCCACCGGCGCAAAGGTTTCGTCGTGGTGTTCACCTTTTCGCTGGGCGTACCCCTTTGCGACCAGCCGCGCCTTGTACCGCTCCACCTTCCCCTCTTTGGTGAGCTTCTTCTTGAAGATCCACTTTGAGCCGATGATTTTTGCGCCCTCTGGTCTGTCAATCAGCTGCCAAGTGCCGTTCTCTTCGTGGGAGGCAAGCTTAGATTTTATGGCTCCCTCCCACTCAGCCCCATCCTTCTGCTGCAACGCCTCCTTGACGGTCTCGGGCTCCTCTTGCGCAAAGAACGCTTGAGCGAACCCAGTCCAGGTGCCCTGCGCGGCATCGTATCGTTTTGCCGTCCTTCTTGTGCGTCCGCTTCGCCGGGGCTGCTGTTGTTGAGGCTGCTACTGCTGCTGCTGCTGCTGCCCTCTCGCGGCGCCACTCGCACCGCTGGCCTGCTCTCCCTCTCTTGGGGACTGTGGAGATGGGGGCTCACTCCCCACCTCCTCGTTCAGCTCCACTGCTACCGGCGCTTCGGACTCATCGTCCGACTCGGCTGAATGCAAATCAGCCACTCCCCCATCCCTCGGATGGTTGTCGCCGGTTGGAGCCGCTTGGACGTCACCCTCTTTTGCGTCCTCCGGCGTCTCCCCCTCGAGGAGTGGCAGCCACTCCCCACGCTTGGAGAGACCCGCATCCTTGTCCGTCCAACGACTCTCCTCGTCAAACGTGACGTCGTGACTCTTCACGATCTGCTGCCTCCGCGGGTCGAAGAGCCGGTACGCCTTGCTCCCGCTCTCGTACCCGACGAAGATGCACCGGCGAGTCCGCGGGTCCAGCTTGCCCCGCCCCTCCCGTGCCTGCACAACAGCATGTGCAACACAACCAAAAGTGCGGAGGTGTGCCACAGTTGGCTTCCTCCCGCTCCACACTTCTTGTGGCGTCTTCCTCACCTTGGACTCCGCGTCTTTTAGCGGCTTCGTCGGCGTCAGGTTCATGATGTACGCCACTGTCCGTGCCGCCTCGCCCCAGTACCGCTGCGCGAGGCCGGCATCGCTCAACATGGACCGGACCATGTTGAGGATGGTGCGGTTCGCCCTCTCGGCGACGCCGTTCTGCTGCGGGGAGTGTGGCGTAGTTTTCTGCCACGCGATCCCCTTGCTCTTCATCCATGCC